>JAUZSU010007106.1:0-22936 GCA_034780255.1 Parotocinclus maculicauda
CATGCCCTGCTTCAGTATGTCATTGTACATGTTGGAACTCCCCACAGCCAACAGCACTCATACAGCCCCAAACCATGACATTCCCACCACCATGCTTAACTGTAGGCAAGACACACTTTGTACTCCACACCTGGTTGCCTCCAAACACACTTGATACCGTCTGAACCAAATAAGTTTATCTTGGACCACAGGGCATGGTTCCAGCAATCCACATTCTTAGTCTGCAGCAAAATGTTTGCGATCTTTCTTGTCTTCTCATCTTTATAAGAGGGTTCCTTCTGGGACGACCAATTTAATACAGTAACAATTTAATTTAATTCCAGCAAAAATGACAAGCCATCCAAGTCCAGATGTAGCAAAACAGGCCTAACTCACGATACTACCACCACCATGTTTTACATATGGAAGAAGGTTATTTTGCTTTGTTGCAGTTTTCTCCTGACATAAATCATCTAATTTAAACCAGAAAGCTCATGTCAGATGGGATAATTTCTTATTCTGTAATGTAGTGTATTTCTTTCTCTAGACATGGCACTTCTAATTTAAATCTAAAACATGTATTAGATCTTATCCATCCATGAACTGCCTTTCCATTTGTCTGCCACCAGATGGGCAGTAATGTTCTATTCAGAGAGCAATAACTATTTCCATGGATCCCTGCCATGCATAAATTTGTTGCTTTGTTGTTTTTATGATGGGGTACTCATCACCATTAACATTAACCAGTGTGAGAGAGGTCTTTAGTTACTTTAATCTTAATCACTGTTTGATCTCACAGACTGATACAGGACGTGCTCTTGGAGTTGATCTTTGTTTGTCAACCAAATAGCCGTCTTGAATTTCCTTTATTTATTTTGAACCTTTTACAGTTTAAAGAGCTTCAACAAATCTTTTTCTGAGGTCTTCAAAAATCTCATTAGTTCATGCCATGATGCACTTCTGCAAACTTGTTGTAAAGATCAGACTTCAATAGATACTGGTTTTGAAATAAAATAGGGTGCCTGCTGACACCTGATTGTCGAAAACCCATTAAGTGAAAACAATTCAAATGTTATTTATAAGGTTCACATTCTTTTGCCATTCACATATATGTAAAACCGGATCATTTTCTTCAGTAAATAAATAATTTCTCCTTCCCTTCATCTATTTTTGGGACTAAATCTGATGATGTTTTAGGTCATTTTAGGTAAATTCTAAGGGGGTTCACATAATTTTAAGCACTACTGTGCTTCTTTTTAGGTCTCGCCTTTCCTTTTTCAAATTTAGATTTATTTATATAGCGCTTTTTACAACGAAGCATTGTCTCAAAGCAGCTTTATAATCTTATATTATCTTTAAAAGGCCAATCCCTAATTGAGCAAACCTAGGGTGACAGTGGAGAGGAAAAACTCCCTGATAGTAGAAGGAAGAAACCTTGGGAGGACCAAGGCTCAAAATGGGCCCATCCTCCTTGGCCTAGATGTTAACTAAAATAGTTATGTTTGTATTAATAGTAAAACTAAGCAAATAATAACAATTACATTAAATAATGTAAAAGATTTGATATATTGATAACTCAGCAGTAAGTCCTTAGAGGCACATCATCTCCTGATAACTAAGGATGGAGGGAGTTACTGCACACTGGTGGGACTGGTTTCTGTTGATAATGACTAGTAGAGTGATGCTGAGGTGGAGGAACATCTAAGTGTGTGGTGCTGGAACTAGTACCGGAACATCAGCTCGGAGAGAAAAGAGAAAATGTAGTTACTTATGGGTTAGGAGCATTATCAATCACTGATGCCGTGTGCAGCATGAAACTCCAGCATCCCCATTTAAATTTAATGAAAATCCTGCGTAAATAAGAATGCTATTAGCCTAGATCTAAAAATTTGGAGAGCGTTTAAATCCTCAACTAAAGTGGGAGGTTTATTCCATAGTTGGGGCAAATTATGAGAAAGATGTTTCCCCTGCTGTGACTTTTTTAATTCTGGGAACTACTTCATAGTCCTGCTCTTCCAGTCTCACTTACACATATTAAACAAAGGATTCTTAACATAGTGTGATAAGATCAAACATCATTTAATCATTATATTTATATTTATATTTATACAAAGTAGCTTCCCCTGTAGGTCGGCATAGTGATGCAAGTGGTTAGTTTCCAAGTTCAGTTTTGGTCTGGACTCCCACAACCAAGACAAGTGTTAGGTCACATATGATGTCCCAGTGGGAGTGTATCCTCATTGGTGTCCTAGTGGATTGGTGCCCTGTCTTGGTGTTAGTTCCTGCCTTGTAACCTGTGCTGCCGGTTAGGTCCTGGTTCATAGTGAACCTGAATTAAATAATAAAAATTAATAAATGAACTTTTCCTGGAGCTGTAGTTAGACATTGTGAATTATCTGCCTGCCTTCTCTGCAGTTCTGTTTTTTCCATGCTCCTAGTAAAAGGAGAAACAGCAAAAGGTATAACAGCTATATTCACTCCTTTATTGTTCATGTTAATGGTCCAAAGAGGATATGGGCAGGAAATGTGCTTTAACAGACAATATTGTGAATGAGTTTAATCCCAAGTGCTTGTAGGTGTCAATCGGGCATGAATAGACTAAACAAAAGAACAATGTCATCGCCTGAACAGGATGACATTAGCTTTGTGACATGATGCAAAGTTTTATCCAAACACAGATACAGTTACAGTTTAGTGTCAGAGCAGAGTTCTTGTTGGGCTCATATGTTATAGCAGAATTTGCTTGACTAGACAGATGTGCAGTAGATCTTTGGCCAGTCTAGTTGCTCAGTTGGACAGATGTGAAATGGATTTGATTTGAGTATAGCAAGTGTTTAAACAGTAGAGTTTAGTGACTCACAGGTTATTTGAGTCATGATCCATTTGATTACTTATTTGTATTCATTTGGTACAAACAACGTCTTCAAGATGTTGACATGTTATGATTTGATGTTTAGTGACTGACAGGTTGTTGATTCATTGATATTTGACTCCTGTACATAATGAATAAATAAATAAATAAATGTACACGTATCAGTTTGGTTTACAGTTTTATTCAAATAAAAAAACTCTCAAAATTTGAGCTGGCCCCAGTTAAGTACAGCTTCCATTTGTTGTTCCGCACACTGGCCACTTTATTACACACAAAAGGCGCGAAGCGCCAGAACACAAAAATAAACTCGGGTGCGCGAGGAGCGCGAACGCGAATAGATCGCGAGAGGCGACGAAGCGCCAGAGGGCGAGCGTGAGCTCAAAAAAGAAAAAAGACTGGGAATGTCTTATTCAGAAGGAACACCCGGCTGGAGTCAGGCTAGGTAGGTGCCGACGACTGAAGAGCGTTAGCTCAAAACGTGCGAGGAGCGCACGAGTACGGGACGGGAATACCCTCAAAGTGCCCCTAACAAACTAAATACCTCGGGGGTTACCCTCCCATACCAGTCCATCGGCACTAAAAGCCCCAGGAACTTAACCACTATCTCTAGGGAATGCGGAAGGGCGCATCGGTGCCAGTGGTCAGACGCGCGAACCGAACGGAGATGGAATCCCGTTGGAATAATAATGACCTGGCCCCGAACAGCGCTAACACTACACCTTTATAGGACGTGAACCAGCTGTTTGGGATCAGGACATAATTACGATAGTGGATATAAGGCGACCTCGCCGATGGCTCTGTAAGCGAGGACGGCCGAACGCACCGGGGGAAGGTAGGAACCCTACCATAATGATGTGGGGGATTTTTTTTGCCACACTTTTGGTCACTTGATCCCAATTGAGCATAATTTCTCCATAAACTCCACAGTCTACCTGAATATTGTTGTTGACTTTGTTCATTGTTTTTTCAACACAGTGTTCTTCTGTTTTCTGTGCTCTATGCCATTACTCCATATATTAAATGTTTATGTTGCCCTATAGATTAAACTGAAATGGCTTCCTATTGAATATGCTGTTCACTATAAATGGTGTAAATGACATTAATCCAAGCTGCATGCAGTGCAGTACGTAGAAAGTAGAGGCTAATATAATTTAGGTCATGCTGAGATGTTTTGACTAATGTTTGAACAGTTAATTGCAGGTTAGTAAATTCATGATTTTCATCTTGATTAATTCAATTTGTTTAATTTCTTGCCTTCTGCTGCCTTCATTTATCCACCCAAGATTAAACCAAAGATTAAACAGTTGATCAGCACATTTGCATGTAGGTTTTCTGCCATTTGTTGAGGCCAGGCAGATGTGGGATATGATTGTGTGTTAAAACTGTTCAGTAGAGTTTACTAACTGACAGGTAATTTTATTTATTTGATTTCTTTACTTGTATTCATTTGGTAAATGAAAAAAAATCTTTGTGATTTGACTGTGTTTAGATTTGGAGTTTGTTAATGGAAGGTTCCTTGGCATTTTACAATTTTTGATTCTTAATTTGCGTGTTGGGATTTCATGCATAATCTTCCTGCCAGTATTGATATTATGCACACTTTACTCTAAATACCTAATCCAGCTATAAATATCTAATCCATAAACTGGGTATTTTACTGAATCAACTATTATTCTGTAATTTGTGGGGATTCCGTTTGCTTGGATGGAAAGGTTTAGTGACTTGCATCAACATCTTACTTGTTGTTTCAGGTAACCCCACAGATTTTGAAGATTTTGAGATTCATAGCTGTGGATTTTTTGGGCCTGTCCAGATGTGTGACTGCTTCTGAATGTTCATCTTACCAATCACTCAAATGTGACGCCTTGTGAGCACGAGAATTGTCATCTTTAAATACAGAGTTTGTAATGTTATGAACAAAAACCCAGCAGCTCAGTGTTGGCACTGTGGTTCAAATTTACTGTCACCTTAACCAATGGACCCATTTCCTTTTATTGAAAATACCTCCAGAACATCACTGAACCTCCTCCAGCTTGAACCACACCTTGCACGCAGTCCTCATTGAAGGCTTCCTGAGGTCTTCAATGAATACAGTCCCTAGCATCATTCACATACTAACATAAACCAAAGATTAAAAATTAGTCTGAACAGATAACATGTCCCCAGTCTTGAACAGTCCAATTTTTGTGTGTTTTATGTAACCAAAAGTGAGCAAAGTGCCACTCTGCTTCATATGTTCATGGTATGCAGTTCCCCGTGTAGTGAAAATTGGTTGTCAAGGATCGAGGTTGTCATGAGAAAGAATCCAGAATCTCGACTGTTGGATATGGAGATGACAGATCAAACAGAATATAGATAAAGTTTACTTTAATACTCTAATACTTAAAATTATTTGTATGGTAGGAAATTTGAATTAAAAATGCTATGTGTTCTCCTGTGTCAGTCACTGCAGACGTGTTTAGATTGAGAAATCTAAGATCTGCAGGCCAGTGGAATCATTGCATAATAACCAGAGACATTAGACAATCACTCTGTAATCCCTGTTCATGTAGAGTATAAGTGTCATTAATAAAACACATTAAAAATAGTCATTTAAGAAACAAACGTCTTTGATTTTTTGATTGGTATCTTTGTTTAGGCAACAGTTTTTTTTCTTTTATTGAGTCGTTGTGGACCTTACTACTTTTCCCGAGTGCTCAGGACTCCAGGCTTTGTTTCCTCGTGCTGATTTTTGGATTCTTGCATTTTCACCCAGTGGCATTGGATACCATAGGTGTCCAAAGAATTTTGTTCAGATGCTCTCTGCTCTCGTTTAATTCTCATGGCTTTAATTTTGAGACCTGTAGTATTTTTGGGTCACATAATGTTTTTTTCTGATGAGTACTACTTTTATTGAGCTTTCACTATCATGCCAGACCTATTGGTTGACCCCAGAGGCTATTCCTCTTAAATTATGAAATTAATTTAGAGTTTATGTGACTATTGCACCTACAATTAGGGATACACACACTATTGGAGCTCTTCTTCCATTTGCTTTGGAATCATTATCTTTCAGACCTTGTATAGATGTTATATGCATTTTAACAAATCAAGCTCTAGTTCTTTAGTCCACACCCTGTAAGTACCTGGCTTTATATTGCACCTTTTTCCATATTAAGTGCTCAGAAAAGTCTCTGTACATGTTTTCATAGCCTGGCTCGTCTATGCTAACATGATCACGTGTTCATTGCCATATTGCATGACCTGTTTATCCACTATTAACGCATGATGACCACCACTCACAAACTCAGTCCTGGTCAGATTCCATCGTCACAGTGTGTTCAGTTGATTAATCTCGCTTACAGTGCAGCCACATTCTTTGGAGACAATAGACAATAAACAATAGCAGTGACGCAACTGCTGCAAGTGTTCCTCTGAACCAACAGCTCCATTACAAGATTAATACAGCTAAAAACTGGTAAAAGTGCATTACTGTTTAGTGAAAAACAGACGACTTTAGACTGCATAACATGCCTTTTTTTCACCCAGAAAGCTGGAAAGGCCTTGTATGGTAAAATCAGCTCGAGCTGTGTTTGCACTTGCAGTAACGATGTAAACAATTCTCGATCGGAACATTTTTATTTCTAATTTTGGGCCTCGTATAAGCTTCAGTAGATCTTTTTTCACGGCTATAAAACTAAAGCAGCACGTTGAATGATTAATCAGTTCCAGCTCGCGTTGCACTTCCAGAACCATTCCAGCTTGAGTCAGACTTTCTGTCTTTGGGCTTAGAGAAACATTGTGCGGGTCGTTTATAAAAAATATGCCTAGAATAAAAGCGCTCTTGGTCAAATGACATGTTTTGTAAACGAACAGATTTTAACATTTGCAAGAAGCGACCCTAAATAATGAGAAATGCATGTTTTAGCATGCATTTTAAAACATATAATTTTAATAAATATTTCATTTAACCCTGTTTTTAGGACCCACTAAAATGATGGCAGTAAGAAGTCAATTTTATCATGGGTTTCTGAGCGGAACTACAGGACACACCACACAAATTAACTATAGGCACTACATGACCCATTAAACCTTAGCAGCTGACGCTTTCAGTCTCTGACAGTTTCCTTAGATTTTTGTTTGAAATAATGGACAGCAGCTAATACTGTAGTTAAAAGAAAGTCAGCTGTGCTGCAGGCAGGTACTGATAGCTCATATATAACTGTATAACCTACCAATAATTTACTGCACACAAAAATTAGGGAATATTTTAAAGTGAAATATTCCATAATTAAATATCCCCTAATTTTTGTGAGAATGTAACAAATACATCATATATTACCATAAGCAAAATTAATGCAATAAATAAGACCTTTTGTTTAACAGGATTATTGTGTATACATAATTGTTCCACTATGGCAAGCAGAGGGGTACTGCTGTGCCCTTCTAAATTCTGTGTGCGCACCAGGACAAAAAGTATGACAAATAGCCTCCTGGTCAGCTTCACAGATCCAGCACCTACCCTAAGATCACAGGGTTTAAGCATAAGGAATATTAACATTGTTATTGGTACTTATGCTTATGCTTGATTGTGACTCTTTGTAGTTTATTTGGATTGTTGGTTAGTATAGAAACTTGGTGTCAAGTCGTTAGGCATTTATCCATAGTTAAATTAAGTAAGCCATTCGTCAGCATGGACGATAAGATCTGTGAGTATTGTGCTATTAGTGAGCTCCTCTGAAGCCATGGCAAACCCTTCCCTCCACCCCCTTCCCCTTTCCCCTCTTCCATCACCCCAAAATCTTGGCAGAACCAACGACTTTAGAATTGGCTCGAATCCCCTGGCAAGTACGTGTGCTCTCAGAATGCCCAAGTGGACTAACATATCTGTGCATGATCACAAGAGCGATTTGTAGGTTTGTGTTTTGGGATTTGTTGTTTATAAATCTTGATCTTTACATCACTTCTGGGGAATAAAATTAAATCAAATCCGTTGAACCGCTAATCAGCTCTGGATGTTTAATAAACGAGACTTTGGGTTTGGGTTTTGGTGTAAAAATGTAAAAGTTGATAAGATTTTGGATGTCTGGAGATTGTGGTGGGATATTTTTGGTTTTTGCTCTGTACAATCTGTACAATTCACACCTCATAAGGAACTTTGCTTCTCTGATTGCAGGGAAGGGCAGCTCCAGCATTTCCTCCGACCTGAGTTCAAGCACTGATCAGACGTCGACCAAAGCTCCGAAGAATGCAGCTACCAGCGAAGGTAGGGCATCTGGTCCTCATTAGCTGTCACTGGACTGCTTGCCTTTTTTCCCTGCACCCCTCCTTTTTGCCTTGTTGACTATTTTTGGAAATAGCCTCTTTCTCTGAGCTGCTTTGTGATGAGAAGAAAATGGTCTCTGTGTACACTGGCCTAGGCTGGGGTTCTGATTGTTTTTTGGGGCTTTTTTGTTTGTGTGATTGTGATATTTCTGTGTAACTGGGCATATTACATGAAAATAAAACCCTATAAAACACGTGGTGTGAAGGCACAATTGGACTCTTGACACGTCGTTACTGGAACACTATAAGCTCCTCTCTGTAAAACAGTCTATGTGGAGAAGATACTGGAAAGCTGGAGTCTGCAGGGGGTGGAGAACGTGTGTAGCCGATGGAGGTTTGTTCTCCAGGGAGGGCTTGCTCCAAACCAGGCTGTGGTGTGTTTATGTGTGTGCGGTTACCGTCTTCGGTAATAGCAGAGTAACGCTCAGGCCTCAGGGACGTTGACCTGTCCATGTGACTTAGACTAGAAAAAGCTTTAGCCGCTGCAATGCTGGAAAGTTTTGACTCATGCCAAGAATGGTGTATATAATATTATATGGAGCGAATAATATATTCAATGACGAATATTTTTGGCATCGTCACCCCTCTGAGGAAACTTTAGCTCAGTTGCTAGTTACGCTGAGTCCCAAATTGGCTCACAATACCCTGCCCTATTGTGCCGTGTCACCACGAGGCATGCACACTATGCCATCAATCGCAACCGAGGTTTCATTTTATAGGAGTCAATCCACTCCAAATCCACCTACTGGAATGTTTTTGGGAGCACAGTGAAACCCGGTGTAGCCAAAGAAAACCCTTGTAAACACGTTAAAGGTTGGTTGTGGCTTTTAAGAGGTTGGTGGGGGATTATCCAAACTGAAATGATCCCAATTCTGCCCAGAGAATCATGCCAAAGGACAAATGACACTTCAAACATCCAATCTGTCATGGGTACCTCCAATTGTACTTTTTAAAAAGGGTTCCACACAGACATTAACCAGAGGGTAAGACCAATCCCGGATTCAGTTATTTAGCAGCAGTATTTAGATTTACATACACAATTATCCAAAGTGTCTTTCAGCTCATATAATCTTCCAGCTTACAATCCAGGCAGTTGTGGGTTCAAGACCTTGCTCAAAAGAGGCAGTCTGGCCATTCTGGGACTTGAACACAGGCCAATCTTGTTGATAGCCTAATATCACAATGCTACATCTGTTTCTCTGTTTGATTAGAGCTTTCCACTTGTCCCTTATTCAGATTCAGTGTCTATATGGAATACCACTTATTTGTACAAAACCTGTCTAGTAAATCCTGTATATTGTTAGTGTATAGTTGTAGTTATTGTAAATAACATGGTGTTGCTTTACTTAGTGTAAACAGTGTGATGTTACTACAAGCACACATCAGAAAAGTTGGAACTGTTCTTTGGTACAGTATGCCAAACTGTTGCAGACAGTATAAACCTAAGATATTTCATGTTTTGTCTGGTAAAATTACTTTTGGTAATAAACATCCATTCCAGCTATTTAGGTCTCCAACACATTCCAAAAAAGGTTGGAATGGTAAAGCATTTACCTCTTTGTAAATGTTGAAAATTCCTCTATGAAAGACATTTTGGCACAGAGGATACCAAGTGATCAGGTGTTGCAGGTGTGGCATATTTGTCACATTTTTCGTTTAAAAATTCTCCACTTGCACTGCAGAGAAGCCAGTTCAGTACCTCTACTCTCTTCTTCTGCAGCCATGAAAAATGCATGGATGTCCCTGTGAAAAATGGTGTTTTAAAGGCAGCTCTAAGATGCCATTAAATGTCATGATAGATATGATATTGCTCAAAGATCTCCATGTACTTTTCTTGCATTAATGGTGCCATCACAGAAGTGTAAATGATCTGCCCCATTCCATGACAGGCTATGACAGACTCCTGCTTTTTGACATTAACAATAACAATTAACATTTACTGTTTTATTATATTTATTATACTATATTTATTATCAAAGCAATTGTGCCTTGCTTAAGGACCCAACTGTGGCAGCTTGGCAGAGGTGGGACTTGAACCCTGGTCTATTAGGTCCAGAGTCCAGTAGGTTAACCGCTAGGCTACCACAGTCCCAGTACTAGGTGCTGGTAACAGTC
The DNA here is from genome assembly GCA_034780255.1 of Parotocinclus maculicauda. Classification (NCBI taxonomy): domain Eukaryota; kingdom Metazoa; phylum Chordata; class Actinopteri; order Siluriformes; family Loricariidae; genus Parotocinclus; species Parotocinclus maculicauda. Next base: position 10,271 of record JAUZSU010007106.1, read on the forward strand.
AATATGGTTTAGGCTTGCTTATGATGGTATTGCGGTGTATTTAAATTTGATGACGGTATTTTAAAATAGTTACAGTTTATTAACCATGTTTTCTGACGAGCCAAATGCCCACCTTTATACTGCGCTGCTTGATAAAGATTTGGTAAAGTCATCACTTTCTCATGTGATTATTTAATTTAAATTGGAGACATCATTATATAGTTTTTACATTTTACTAACTCTAACTTGCCCTTGTCCACATATAAATTAATTATATGCTTTTTCCATACTGGCTGATTTTGGGTTGTATGTACAACTGGTTCAAATAGCATGGTTCTGGTATTTAGCTTATATAGCATATGCCTGGATTATATGGTGTGGACCCACCATGGCCCTCACAAGTCGAGTTGACTTGTTTTTCCACTCTTCCCAATTTGATGATTGCATCAATCCAGATGATGGTCAGATGGTATTCTGTTGAGCTTTGATAGCCACCGTCATGCCTACAGTGAGCACCCTTGATGGCCTTGAGTTTCACTAATCGACTGAAGGAACGAAAAACAAATCCAATCCTCATATCCAGAAACAATTCGTACATGCTTGTGGCATCACTGACATTTAAATGCCCATTCTTAAGCTAAAAGATGTTCACAGATCAGTTTAGAAAAATCTTTGAGAGCACGACATCACGGGTCTGATCTCAAACATCCTGGCCGCCTTTGGTCTTGCTGATCAGCATCTGTATACTTGATACACTTCCATAATGAAGGTACAGCTAGAGCTCTTGCATCTAATCCCATTGTCTTTGCTGAAGTTTATTCAGCTGAGGCGGAGAATCAGATTGCAGCCTTTTAAGCAGTCACTTTTAACTAAACATCTTTGGTATGAGTTTAGTCCAGAAACAATGAGAAACACTTGTGTATGTTCTGACTGGCCTGAAAGTATCAGGCAAATCAGATTTCATAGAGCGATTTGAAGTTAGTACAGTGTCATATTTATGAGTAGATCAGTAGATAATCTGTCAGATGTTTATTATTGGGGATGTGTACAGTGCATGCTGTAGACAGAGGATGTTTATTAATGTAGAAAGTTAAAACAAGTTACAGGGTGTCTACTGCCTTATTCTCTGCTTCTACTAAAAAAATGTGAGCTTTGTGACTCATCTGGCCTTAATACTTCAAAGAATGCTGACCTAAGCTCGCTACTGTAGGTAGAAGGCATGTGCCAATAATTGTTTATATATGGGATAAAACAATACATTATGAATGTGGGTAGCATTGCTATAAGGTATATTTAAATTATACCCTATTTGTTTGTGCCTTTACACCTTTCACAATACGGGATGAGTCAAATGTCACAGGACACCATTTTATTTTAGGAACAAAATGGAAAATGACATATTCTGAATAGCCCGGTCCATATATGAGGATATGTCTGGAACAAGGCCGGCGTATCGAATGCCGTCATATTGGATCAAGGGCAAGTTTTTGAAATGTAAAGACAATCATGTAGAATATCAGAGGAGAATTGTCTCAGAATTCTTGCTGATTGATGTAATCTGATTCACAATTTCTCTTGTGGTTCAAAAGTTATCAACATTGAAAGTTTCTTGTTTCAGAAACTTATGTTGTTCGTCACAGGTAACTAAAAATGAAATTGATGATTAATTGAATCTGATGTTTGAGAAACACAGCTGTCGTATCATAGCCACAGATTTCAACAACGAATACCTAGAAAGATCTATACGAAACCTCAACGACGGTTTTGGCAGCTTTTGTGAAAAGTCCACGATGCACGTGTGCAGTTATTTTGACTCACCCTGTGTCCTGTGACTTTTGACTCCCCCTCTAGGAGACAGACCAGGCTATGTTTCTCCTCAGCTGTTACTGATACATTTATATTTTGGTTTTGTTGCATCCATGTGTCCTAGATTTGTAATTTGTGGAAACAAATTCAAATCACAAAGCTTGGTGTTGTAACCGGGCTACTATGGTATTGTACTGTTTTCCTTGCTGTGTATCCCATTGTGCAAATTAAAACCAAAACAGTGTTCCAATAGGTGCTGCACCTTATCTGCCAGTAGTGCACATTTTAATTACAGTGTAAAGATTGAATAAGAAATATATAAGGAAGGAAACCAGAGTACCAGGAGTACACTACACAGACTTAGAGAGGACATGCAGACTGCACGCAGAATCAAAACCAGCGACACTGTAGTTGTGTTTCGAGTATATTTGCAATCTGTCTGGATTAATGTCTGAGAAGAACTGGTACAATCTGACTTAAATAAGGCTGGAGCTAGAAAAAGGCATGTAAATGCCAGATCAATTAAATCAATACAAATCAATAAAAAAATACAAACATAAATCAGTAAAAATGTTGTTTATGCGTAGATGAGGTGGTAAAGTCTAGGAAACAAGTGAAGAAAATAGCTTCTGATTAAACTATGACATAAATGTTTGAACACTGAAGAGCATTCTCCTACAAAAACAATATACACAGTATTTTACATACATAGACTCCTACATCAACCATAGCATTAAAGCTACTGACAGGTGAAGTGAAGAACATGTGGCTGTAATACCAAGTACACCCCTTCATGACAATGGTATTTCTTAATGGCAGTGACGTCTTACATTGGCAGTGAATAAGGTTCCCTGCCACACTGTAAAACAAATTAGTTTAAAGTAATAATTTCAAATTCCACAGAATTCCCCAAATTTCCCTCAATCTGATCACACATTTGTGGCATTTGCTGGACAAACAATTCTGATCCATGAGAGCTCAGCCTTGCAACCTTCAAACCTTAAATGATCTGCTACTCACCTCTTGGTCCCGGATTGTGCAAAACACCTGCAGATTCCATGACTTAATGGGTCAGAGCATTGGCAGTATGAAGGGAAACTTCACAATATTAGGCAAGTGGTTTTAATTTTATGGCTGATCGGTGTACAGTAATCATGAAGGTCCAGCTTGCGTTATGCAATGCAGTTAGCGTGACGTGGTCTTTTTTCTTAATCACGTTACAACATTTAGACAGAAACACGCATTTGTAAGTATTTATTATGTATGAAAACCCACTTAGTGACATAAGCCTTGTTTGTAAACAATGGCCAAAATAATAGAAGTATACCAAATATCCCCTCCCATCCACTTAGCTTCATCCCACTCATATCTCCTTTAAAACAGAAACATAAAAGAGCACATAGAAAGTTCAGGCTTAAGTGCCACATTGAAAACAGAGATCAAATCCACAACGCTATAAAAAAAACCTGAGAAAATGACTATTGTGACATGCCTAGTAGGAAAGCAGGCGCCAAGTGCCAAGCAGTTTTTAGCCTGGCAAAGATAGCATTGTTCTAAGATTGAGGCTCTTGCTTCCATTTCCTTAGTGATAAGCTCACAAAGCTGCTGGCTTTTTACAGACTGTGATTGTAATATTCAGTGTGAGTTTATGGCAGCCAGGAATTGAGCTGGGCTACTGTTTGGTTAAAAACTAGCTTACTTGGAGAACTGGGAGTCACATATAGACACCTGAGGAATAGTTTTAAAGCTTAAAGCTTAGAAGTTTTAAAGCAAGTGTGTGAATATGGAATCTGAGCTGATAAACATGAGCGGTGTGTGTTAGGGTTTGCCGGTGAATGCTACATTGAGCGTCACTCTCCGTCACTGGAATGTGACTCTTGACCCATTGCAGTCGATAATGAGTTTTAAAACACAATAAATAATCCACTGTAACATTCTGTTGAGTTAAGAACTGGAAAGCTTGTGTCGGGGGCATCCCGATTCTGCAGGATTCTGCCGAATTAGCAACCACACGGGTGACTCCTTAGCACAGATATATTGTTGCTAGAACCAAAGCTGTGTACTTGCAGCAAAAATGTATTAGCAGGAAGTGATAGATGGACCTGAAATTCTAGGCAGAGTTTAATTTTTTTTAACATGTACCCAGTTCTTGTCATTTTCTTTTGTAACTTTTTATACCCAGCTCAAGGGAGATACAGCCAACTGTTTGTTTTTGTGCCCAGCTAAGCACGTCTAAATGGCAGTGGGCTAATGTATTTTGATTGCTGTGCCATTTTCTTTCCTGCCAACTCACGTTATTCCCAAGAACTGATTTGATCAGATACAGTCACCTTGATGGAAGCAATCATAAGCCCCATGCTAAGCTCTCTCCTTAAACACTGTGTGCTTTCTGGACTAATCCCGGAACTGAGACTACTTTAGATGACATAAGCCACAGGGGTGTGTCTATAATTTTAAACCGCTTAAAAACTCCTGATCTGCTGACAGTTTCAAAAATCTATCACACTGTTGATGTAAACAAATAGCTGGATACAATAAGGTATTTATTTAAGGTTAGAATACCTAATTGACATCGGGTTAACTTTCATCCTATTACCGTTATTAATATTTTACAGAATAAATTAAATATGATTATTGGTTAAGTGAAATATGACACCTGATGCTTGTTTACTTTGTGAAATGGCGTGCAAAACCATTTACTTAAGTTGAAATGTTTTTAAATAGGTGTAGCATCTTGACTTTGGATATGGTGCATTGCTACCATCCCTACATTCAATTCAATTCAGTTCAAATTAATTTCTATAGCGCTTTTTACAACTAAGCATTGTCTCAAAGCAGCTTTATAATCTTTCATTATCTTAAAAGGCCAATCCCAAATTGAGCAAGCCTAGGTCAACAGTGGAAAGAAAAACTCCCTGAAAGTAGAAAGAAGAAACCTTGGGAGGACCAAGATTTAAAATGGGACCCGTCCTCCATGCGTGGCCTAGATGTTACTTAAATAAATACTTAAAAGTATATTAAAGTAATAGTAAAAATGAGTAAATAATAAAATGTAAATTAATAATAATATTTAAGTTAGTAATAAAATAAGTAACAAAATAGATTTTAAAACAAAATAATGATTTTAAAATCAGTCCTCAGTGGGAGGTTGTTGGAGGCACATCGTCTCCTAATGACTAAATAATGGAGGGAGTTCCTGCACTCTGGTGGGACTGGAGTCTGTTGATGAAAACCAGTAGAAGGATGCTGAGGTGGAGGAACGTCTAAGTATGTGGTGCTGGAACTGGTCCCGGATGCCATTAACCCCTACCTATCCCGTGAGCGACTGACTTAAGGTTTATTTGTGCCTAGTCCATTTTAGGATGGGCTCCATACCAAGATCCATAACCAGGGTCAGAACATGGATTTATCATTAATTAATAATGTGATATATATGATATATACTGTATATATTAAACCTCTGTGTTTACGGTAAATGTAACTTACGATGCTATGGTTGGGGGAATACCTATACCTAGGAGTGTCGAGCAACAGTCCTTTGACTGCTGTGACTTCATATTAGTAGCGCAGTGGGATTTACCTACTTAAAGGTTTAAAGTTTATAAAGGGTACTGAAAGATACTGCATAGCCTGTTGTGATAATTTATGTTTCTGTAAGTGAAATCATTCCCTCTTGGTTGTGTGCATCCAGCGGGGTATGATTAGTTAGTTTTATATTCCATCATGCACGTTTATATTTTGGTTTAGAGTGTGCATGCAGTTTCCTTGTGAAAATACTTTTTGTATTCAAATTACCGGTCGTTCTACAACTTGTTTGCCTGTAATGTAGTTCTGATGTAACTCAGTGGTTTAGGCTCTGTGCTACTAGTTGGAAAGATGATATCTCAGCCAAGCTGCCAGTATTGTGCTCTTGAACAAATCCATTGACCACCAACTCAACAGCTAGAGTTAAAGTCAATCTGCTAAATGCTATAAAGTTAATATGTATGTCTTATGAATACATGACGTGTTCCTATCTAGTTTCATAATGATAAATGAGCTATTACTTCAGAACATTTATTAAACCTGGCTCGATGTCAGCTTATGAGAAATCTGTCTGATATGAGACAGGTCCTGTATATCAGGGAAGCCTGTGGGCCTCTCGGTTAGCTTGCAAACGTGTGTGTGTCAGGCGTGTGGAATCCACTCTCCCAGTCCGGATGAATTTAAAGGGAGTGCATGCTGCTCCCCCACAGGAGGGGTGCTCATTACTTTATTAGATTTGAGAGCGGCTCTGCTCAGACCATACCATTAGCACAGATATTGTTCCGTCTCGTCAACACTGCATGTTTTTGAAGTTGCTTACTCTGGAAAGCATGAGAGCTCCTTCACGCAACTTTGAAATTAGCTTGGGGTTTGTTTGTTTTTTGCAAATGCGCTCTCTGCCAGCACCGAACGGTGCACGCTGAGGAACCTGAGATCGATGTCTGAAGCACGCTGGAGAGGGGGAGTCAGGGTTTAGATGCAGTTCAGTCAAAAATGCATTTGAGGCAGCGCAGGGTCATGCACACAAGACAGGCACTGTGGGTCACACATAAAATCACACACGCATACACAAACACACGAGACATTCATCCTTGGCTATCCTGGGTGTCACTAATGGCAGGTTTCCCAACACGCAGCAGTCACATTTCGGGTAATTATAGTAAGTGTGTTGCATGTGATTCCACTGTTTTTCTGACAAAGCCCACAGCTGGAATGCAGACATGACCTGCAGAACTCCACCCAGATATATCCGCACAAGTCTCATCTTTCTTCGGATTTAACGCTTAGGATTTATGGCTTAAGCACTTACTCATCTGCAGTTCTATTGGACGTACGATGAGGATTGTTAAGGGTTGCCCTGAAAACCCTTTTCCCATTAAGAGTGGAAAATTTATTCTTCTTGCTACAGCAGAGATCATTCTGTTTATATAAAGAGCTATCCTGCTTCTCCACCGTGTATAATCCTGTTTTTGTGAGTCTTGGGTCTTACGCAATTCATGCTGTAATACTTTTGGTTTAAGGCATGAACTTCCTCAGGAGGGGCACAGAATATGTTAAAAGAAATGTGTTTCTTTTTAGGATTCCTCCAAGCGTTGTATCGCTGCTCTGCTGCATGAGGATTATGTCAAAGCTCGGTTGTACTGCGACCTTCCCGTATAGTTCTTCCAAAGCCTTGCTTTGTTTACTCAGCGCTAAAATAGGATGGCTATTGTCGTCGTTTTCATCAGCAAGCACATAAGGAGGAAAAATAAAAACGAAATGAAATATGACCTGCTACTGCATAATTACACTGCTAAAATGACCAGCTGTAGTGAGTGGTGCACTGTTTTATGCAAACAGTTGGCCTCCCCTGGTCAAATGATATGTTTTGAACCTCTGCAAACGCCATAGCTGCATTACTCTGCCTAAATTTTCTGTGACCCCTCAAGACTCTTGGGAGAGTTGTTCTTCCACTTAACAAGGAACTAAAATAATAAATGAACTAAAAGAATGAACTGAAAATAAAGTTTGAGTTTCACAAAGCACAAGTAGATAGAAAAATAGATTTGGATGTTTCCTGTATGTCCAAAAAGATGATTCAGTGGTTACCGCTGTAGCCTCATGTGTTAGCACAATAGGCACTCCCGTTGTGAGTGAGTATCTGTGTCCAGTGGTAATTCCCACTTTATGCCCTGTGCTGCTGGTGTGTGAGAGTTCATGGTGACTGTTTGAGCAAGACAGGAACCTATAGGAGCATGTTAATTCAAAGTCAAATTTATTTCCATATAGCTTTTTTACAACAGATCATTGTCTCAAAGCAGCTTTACAATCTTATATTATCTTAAAAGGCCAATCCCAAATTGAGCAAGCCTAGGGGAAAGTGTCAAGGAAAAACTCCCTGAATAAAGAAGGAAAAAACCTTGGGAGGACCAAGACTCAAAAGGGACGCGACCTCCATGGGTGACCTAGATGTTAATTGAATAATTAAGTTGTAGTAATATGTTAACTCTTTTACTGATATGCCAACACTGGCTTCCTGTTGCAGCCAGGATCAAATAAAAAACTGTGGCTATTCAGGCCTCTAAAGATCATTCTCCATTGTGTTTACACCATTTGATTCAACACTGCACAGCTTCAGCTTCAGGTCAATGTGTACATGGTCAAACAACGAGATATGACCTAGTGAAAATGGTTTGTTCATAGAGAATATGAACAAACCATTTTCACTAGGTCAAATCTCGTTGTTTGAGAATCCTGGCTCCTCATTGGTGGAATGAGGGAATGAGCTTCCATACCAGTCAGAATGCCCCAGTGTCTGCAGAAGTCTGAGGACTAACCTCCTGATTAGGATAACATCACTGCTGTTCTTTGGACGCTTGTATGTATTTTTTAGCATTTAGTATTATATAGGCTACATTGCTTACAATAAAATTAGATCTAATTATGGGATATTCCATTTTGAAATATATTCTCATTTTTGTGACCTTACTGGGAACTCTCTCTGAGTATCATTGTTTTCTGGTCTGACTGGTAATGAATGTTTATAGATCATTACATTGACAGTATTCGGCAGACCCCCTTATCCAAAGCAACTCACAACAGTCTTTCAATCCAAGCAATGGCGGGTTAAGGGCCATACTCAAGGACCCAACTGTGGCAGCTTGGCAGAGGTGGGATTTGAACCCTTAACCTTCTGGTTCATAGTCCAGTGTCTTGCCCACTAGTCCACCACAGTTCCCCAAGTTCATCTAGTCCCCTAGATTATCTAATAGTTGCATCAATAATCAAAACTTTTGCACGTTTTGTAAGTCAATCTGGATAAGAACATCTCCCAAACGAAAGAACTCATAGTGTTCAAAACAAACACTTGCATCATTGAAAAATGAGCTGCGGGATAATATCATATTAAACTTGCATGCAAGAGTCATCTGAGGACAAGAAAAACCTTATCTGTGATCGCGACACAACGCGTTGCGTGTTCACACTGCAGGTCAGTTGGTCCAAATCCAAATTGTTCACACTGTCTTTTTGATGTGTCCTATATAAAACGTTCGTCTGAACGGTTCATGGTGCTAAACTGACACAATAGGAATGCTTCACTTAACCCACTGATCTCGAGGCAAACAATCAAATTGGAGTCAACAGTAACAGGCACTTCAGAGATGGCCACTTTTTTGGTTTGCATCCTTGGTTTCTTTATAATTTGCATTTTAAGATATTTATTTTCCTTTGACACTTCAGCCATGTCCACCTGTGGCCTTATTCAGCTATTTCTTTAAGATTTCCTCAAACAATGAGCTGTTGCAATGTCAGCTTTCTAATTTAGACATAATGAAACATAACCCTAAATATTTATAATGTCTGTTACCTCTCTATCTTGCCAATGAAAACCTCACATCACTGCTGTTATCTATTAATTTATGATAAATGTTAAGTTGGAATAATGTAAATGTTGCATTAATTTATTAATTGTTGAGTATTCCTATATGTATCAGCTCTCAGTAGTGCATATAAAAGTGGCCCAAATCGACCATTGAAACTGAAAATGATAGATTCTATTTTTTTCTGCCCCAAATATATTACAGGTCATACAGTATATAGCAAACAAATTCAGATTTGGGCCACTAACCTGCTGTAGCCATAGATAAACCAGATTTGCTGTCTGGTGGCAGGTACTCTGGCCGAAGTCTGATTTCCCTAAGACAGTGCCAACTGCATGCATGTGCACCCCAGCACACCAATTATGAATCATGTGTCTGTGTGATGCCCATGGCTTTGGGCTCGTGAATTGCCGCTGTGTCACTTGAGTCAGAGATTACTTAAACCGAAATAGCAAATCCCATAGCTGTGCAGTAATGACTGCTCATAAAGTGGATTGCAAGATTTTAGCATTAAGCATTTCTATTCTGGTGACTTTCTGAGCATATATTTTCCAGGTAATTAAGGAAATGGGACCTGTACAGTAAAGTGACATGTGTATGAAGTCTTTTTCTAGGCAGACAGGTTATAAGTGCTTCCTATAAAAGTCTAATAGAACCTGAACCTAAACGGATGAGTCTGTGCAACCATTTAGCTTCGTTCTGTCTGGAGTATGGAAAAGCTGGCCCGATATTAGGACGAGATTGGGATTTCTGTTGCTGTAATATTCTGCGGGTTCTGAATAGACTAGACTGGTTTTATATTATCGTGGCTCTGGAAAGCCTGGTCTGGGCAAATTGTGTTTGGCTCCGTGTGCCGTTTGTTTTGGAGAGGAATCATGGGTAAAGAGGTATGCGGTGCAACTCGATAGCTTTTGTGAGGTTCCACCCAGAACGTTAGCTCAACACCGTGTGCTGAATTGTTCCCATCCATCTTTTGTTTGAACTACACAGAGAAAAAGAACTGTGACCTCTTCAGTGCTTCATCTAGTCAGATTTTAAAAATCCATGAAAAGTGTGTGTTTATAAAATAAGCACGTTTTGCATCCATCAGTAACAGGTCGTAGGATGGATTTTGTTTCTGAAACAAACAAAGCATGAACAAATATGGAATATAACTGCAAGCCAAGAACAAGATTCATTAAATGGCTCAGTGGTGGATTGATCTGACGGGGATTATGAAGCCTAAAATGATGACCCAAAATAAAAGCTACACACAGACTTTCTCATAAAATTCTCCATTATAGCCGGGCTGAGCAGGGGAATGAATGGCATATATGCCTGACATTTGTTTGTCACTGAAAAGAAATGAACTGAAAGAAGCTGCTAAGCACATCGTGGTGATTTACAGGGGAAATGTTAAGAACTGGTGCTGTTTCAGATCCTTCCCACTCTCCAGTTACTTGTTCAGAAACACTTTGATGGACTTGGCAAGTGTTTATGCTGTAGTCTGGTGGGGGTTCCAGGGTTCATGACTTGCGGCTTACTTAAGGAAGCAGGTGGAAGGAAGAGGACAATTGTTACTTATGGTAGCATTAAAGCTAGACCAGAAATGAAGGTATAGAGGGCAAAAATCAACCCAATACACTCAAGCCTCATTGAGGGCCACTTAAGCCTGGCTGCTTTATCAAATGTCATTTTGTGGAGAAAGTTAGAGGAAATGGCCTTCACCCAATAGAGCAATGAAAGCAAGGAATAATTTAGAACTGGGTCTGATCCAATTCTATATTGGTATCGCCATTCACTCATACCGATCCATAATTCGCATTTTATATGGGCACACAACGGCGGTCCCCTAGCAGTTAACCCTTAACAACAATTTTACTTTAGTTAAACAGAATCATTTAAGTCCTTTAAAACAATTGATTGGGATTTTGATAAGAATGATATTTAGACTAATAATTAGACAGATGGGATGACTATAATTATAATTCTAGATTACACTGCTCACATAAATTAATTTCTTTACTTAACACACCATACATCACTCTCGTATCACGCATGCTCCGTCCGTACCGAGCTTACAGCACGTCATATCCTACACATTGATTTTTTATAAATTTTGCAATTTTTTTAATGTAAAAGTTCCGCAAAAACCCAGGAAAAATCCATAATATATTTTTTCCATTCATATTTTTTGAAAACACGTGATGCACCGAGTCCTCGAAAGGTGAACCACAAAGTGGCGAGGGAACACTGTATATTCAAAAGTTGTTTGAACCCAATCTCTCAACCTCTTTGTTTTTCCACAATGTGACAGGTGACTGCTTTGTTACGTTAGCATCTTGTCATTATCTGTGGCTTTTTTGTTGTATGGTACTTTTGGTTTGCTGTGTGTGTTTTTGTACATTGGCTGGTAGCTTTTGTCTGTGTGTGGTACAGTAACATGGCTGGTTTAAGTCTGTCCAAGAATGTTGAATCTTGAAGTTTGTAATATTTTGCTAGGGTTGGGTATCGTTGCTCTAGAGAAACGGATCAAAATACAGCTGTAATTGTGGGCGTTTTTGAAACATAAAATGCAACATAAAATAAAATTCTATTTTTTCACAGCTACCCAATTCTTGGAATATTTGAATTTGAATACCTGATCTCTTAAGGACTGTTTTCTGCAAAGTGAGCGGCAAACTCGATAACGTTAACTAGCAATATAAATTACAAACACCATGATGCAGTTCTCACGTGTGATTTTTAGCACAGATCAAAAGCTTTGAAGCCCAGTGTATTTTGGAAACAATGCAATGGCTCGATCTTTCCCCGATCAAAATGTTATATGTGGACTGCATGAGAAATACGGGAATTTTGTTCGCTGTGCAAATACACCTCTAGTCAGCCAGATTCAAATTTGATTTCTGTATTTTGCATAATATGTAATAACACTGGACTCATCCACCTCCTGTGCTGTTTGCGTTTTCATTTGGAAACGATGGCTGTTTGATTGATACTGCAGTGACCCTGACAGGGCATATCAATCGCTATAGATCACATGAGGACATAAGAGAGCGAAAAGAAGACTGAGGGAAGCCAAACAGTGCTTTTCTGATAAAAACAAAAAGTTTCTGATTTTCATCTCCATGACTGTTTGGCTCCATGCAGGGATGGACGTCATAGATTATGTATGTAAAGTCCTGGCCGGTGTTTTGGAGGTCAGATGTGTCCTCCAGGAACAGATGAATTTATACTTGTTACAGTCCTGATACTTAAAACTTGTAGTGCCTTACATGTTTACACTAACTTTTCACATTTTTAAATATTATGTAAGGTTTTTCGGGATATAAACTGAATTTATTTCTGCCAGTGGCGGATGCTGGTCTTTCAAGGAGGGAAAGACATCCAATCATCATGCAGAAGCTGAGCGTCCGGGCCAGCCAAGGCCAGCCCACTGTCCCATAGACCCCCAGAGACGCTGAGCGTCCGATGGGCGGGACAAAGCCCAGCATTTATCCAATGGCTCGTCTCGTTT
>JAUZSU010007107.1:0-11312 GCA_034780255.1 Parotocinclus maculicauda
TGTATGTGTGTGTGTATATGTATATATATATATATAATGGAAGCAATATTTTAAAACTGAATAGTCAAATGTTGCTGAACTTTGTTTAAACTTGTAAGTGCTTCAGAAATGCAGGTGCAGAAAATTCTTTACTCAAGCCCAAAATGACATTAATGCATTCATTCATCTTCAATGTCTACTCGTCCTGGTCAGGGTCATTGCAGGGCTGGAACCATTCCCAGAAGCACTGCAGGACATTACACATAGATTCACACATGCACACGTCTAGAAGAAATATAGACCATCCAATCTAGTGTGGGACAAGGGTCAAACCTATGGAGTTGGAGCTGTATGTCACCTAGCCCCAAACTAAAGAAGCAAAAATGCTGCAGAAATTCAGAATACTATACAGATATATAATGGATTAATATTTTACAGAAAAAAGTCATAGATAAAGTTAAATAATGAGATAGTTTAAGGTGCTAATATGGTAACCCACCATAAAGGGTGTAGCATACATGATTGGCTTTGTCTGAGGAAGAGGAGACCAATCAGAATCCACTGCAAAAATGACCCCTAGCCACCCCTGCTATGGACTGGCATATTATTCTTGGCACATGGTTGCCTACACCCTTTGAATTCCTGCGGTAGGCTCAAGGGGATATGCAATGTCAAAAACATGAAAAGCAAATTGTTACAAGGTGTACCTAACAAAGTGGCCAGTTAGTGTTCATTTATTTATATTTATTTTATTCACTTAATCAGTACACCTAGGTACCAGGTTGGACCCAAATTTTACATGACATAAGTTACAACAAGGTGCTTGAAACACTGACATTTTGTTACATATTGAGATGATAGCTTCATGCAATTGCTGCATGTGTTAGCATGACTAATCTCTTGTTCCACCACATCAAAATGTGTTCTATTGGATTCAGATCTGGTGACTGGAAAGGCCAGTACTCAGGCTTTGTGACATGTCAAGTTATCCTGCTGGAAGTAGCCATCAGAAGATGGTACACTGTAGGTAACAGTGCTCAGTTAGACGGAGAGTTCAATGGTCAATTGGTAGTAAGAGACCCACAGTGTGCCAAGAAAATATCCTTTACACGATTACACCACCAGTCAGAACTATTAATCCATTCTTTTGTCCAAGCATTTTGACCTAATGCTTAACGATGCTCATATTTCTGCCTAAAGAATTGATGCTCACTAGATATTTTTTCTTTTCCTGACTATTCTCTGTAAACCCTAGAGATTAAATGTAAAAACCCTGGTAGATCATCTAGATTTCTGGAATACTTAGACCAGTTTGTTTATTACCAACAACCATGGCATGTTCAAAATCACTTAAATAACCTTTCTTTACTATTCTGATGCCTCAAACTTCAGAAGCCATGACATGGCTAAATGCATTTAGCTATCGCCATATGATATTCTTGCTTTTATAAGTGAGCAAGTTTTTTGTAGGTTTTCGTGTGAATAGGAAAATTTCTTGATCTGAGTGAGAGTCATTGGTGCTAGAGTAACCAGGCCAGTATTACAAAAATTACAGTCTTGTAGGGTTATTTTTTTCATGTAATGGTGCCAAGTGTATATAAAACATACAGCAAAAGGGGATCCCGTGGATAGATACAAGTTGTCAGAAAAAGGCTTTTGTGGAGAATGACACGAATCAATTTATCAAACAGTCAGTGCACAGCTAGCAAATTGTAAATATAACAATGTTCTTATGCAAAATCCATTGTTCCTCAGAATTGGGCTCTAACAGCACCCAACTAGCTTAAGTGCCATTGCTGTGTAAGGGAAACAAAACTGACCACTGAGCAATGAAAAGACATCCGCTGGTCAGATGAATCTACATTTCTGTTGCACCATGCTAATGGGAGGGGCAGAAATTGGTACATGCAGTATTAATCGATTAACTCTTCCTGTCAGGTGTCAATAGTTCAGGCTGGTGGATGTCAAATAATGGTGTGGGGAATGCTTTTTGGCACACCTCGATACCTGTGGATGGACATTTGTTCAGTAGGGCTTACCCAATCCTGAGCAAGTCCTCCCACCTGTTTATCCTATGGCAGAAGGACACTTTCAACAGGACAATCCACCTTACCACAATAAGGTCATATAGTCAAAGACTGGTTTTAGGAACATGACAGTTAGTTTTGCTTGCTATTTGTCACAGTCCCCAGATTGTAATCCAATACAGCATTTCTGGGGTCAAATAGAACAGCCTGTTTACAGCATGTCAGCACCTATATCTAATCTGTTTCATTTTTGAGAATCTACATGGAACAGAATTTATGCAAAAAGATTTCAACACCAAGTGAAAGTCCAAGATCATACATTTTTGTCTCTAATAAAGTGGTAATTCAGTCTACCAATCAATCCAATCTCTCTCTCTCTCTCTCTCTCTCTCTCTATTTTGTAATTTATACCATTCCTTTATTGTAAGAATTTATATTTTTAATATATATATATTTTTTTATTTTGTGATTTTTTCTAATGTAAAAGTTCAGCAAAAACCCGGGAAATAGTGTTATCCGTGATATATTGAGTCCCTATTACACCAGTCAGGTTTTTTGAGATTGATCACTCATGTCGGTGCAGGCTAATGCAAACAATGCCAGGTGTTTTAGTTAATAGAATGAAAAGCCCAGAGAGTGTTGTAAAAGAAGCATATTCAAAATCTTATCCTGTTCTTGTATAGAAAGATCAGTTCATTTGTACCACTCCCCAATCAAAACAAATTAAACATAGAAGCAGATTTAGAAGAAGTATGTTTGATATGCAGGCAGGTTGAAAAAGCTATAAAAGCATTTCTAAATACCTAGCAAATTGTCTGATACCAAAATCCCACTGAGCAGTACTAAAGGATAAGGATAACAGGATAAATAATGTAATTTATGTGAAGAGGAATTTTTGTATTGCAGTCACAATGCTATTTTTAGAAGAAATAAAGTACCTTGCAGGAACACAAAACCTCACTAATACTCAGAATTATGGATGAGGAGCATTAGGAAATCCATTTTTAAAGAAATAAAATGGAGTTGCGTTGCTCCCTTAGAGCCTGCACAACCTACGATCATTAAGGGAGCACTAATTAAAAAAAAATTAAAAAATGATTAAAGAAAATCAAGGTAGGTGACCTGGTTCTCCTTGTTTAATGCAAATGCCAATCAACCATAACCAATCAAGAAATTCTAGAAATCAAGAATTCAGTAACATCACAACATGATCATTGGAAAATTGTGAAATCATGCTATGATAACACAAATGATCAGATAAAAAAAAAACACTGTCATTGCAACAAAGGGGAAACGTGCCAAATACTAAATATTGACATTTATCGATTTTTTTTTTTTAAACAAAAACTTCAAATCTTTAATAAATTTTTTTTACCCAAATAATAATGATAATCAAACTAAATAACTAAAACCACTGTATTATGTTACATTACATATAGAGGCGTTTTCACAGCCCTGGCTCAAAGGCAGTTTTTTTAGGACTACACAAAAAGACCAGCTTCACTTTAATTTAATTAAGTGTAGTTACAAAAATTTTTAATTATGTATTTATATCAGTAATTGGCGGAGGTCAATATTTTAGCAAATTAAAAATATGGTGGTCAACCTCTCAAAGTCAGGAATCAAGAAAATGAATTTAACATCAATAAATCTGCACCAATAAGTCTTACAATATGTTTACAAAATGTTCAATTTATAAACATAAAAAAGCAAGATGCGACTTATTTCGGCTTCACTTGAGGGATATAGTGGGGATATCCAAAAGGGGGATTATATAAGGGATAACATGTCTATGCCATGACTAAACATTAAAATTAAGCGTTCCAATGTGAACCTTTAAAAACCACCAGTCACCACTGCCATACTGTATGTAATGTATGAAATAGTGATTCTTTGAAGAAGAAAATTGTACGTGACATGCGACTGTTTGGAACGTTCTCATGAAGGGGTTCAGCTTTTTCATGCCTATGTTTTAAATACCAGGCCCAAAGGCTCTTGAATATCACAGCTTTGTATTGTCAGTATCAAGGGAGTGATGCTATATTGTTATGTCCTGGACTGAATGAGGGTTTTCAACCTCTTTTGCGCCTGCTTTGCTGTCAGATAACCTGTTTTGATCTGCTAGAGCTTAAGGATTTCTGTGGCCTCATAAATCTTCACTCTGATGGGTGCTATATGGGTTGACAATTTTTAGGTGCAGAATAGGCTGTACATACAATAGCTTCATTATGTGCCTCGGTAAGCATTGATATGTCACGCGTTTATATGTTTTTGATTCTAAATATGTGTATGAATCAGAGGAGATTGGCTGTTAGGAAATCCAATATGGTGGCAAAAAGTATGTTGTATTTACGTAAAGATTTGCGGCAATTCATTGAAGATGAAAATGATTTTTTGGTCTATGTGTTTTATTAGACTATTACATTCCACAGTGCTTTATGATGGCAACAAAATGACCATCTTATTATATTTTATGCTCAAATGTGGTAACAGCACAGGCGGTATAATATTGCATCTCTGCATCATCACACGGTCCTGTTTCAATTTGGGTTTTCACTCTCAATGAGGGTCTCCTGTCTTTCAAATGTTTTGGGTGGGAATTTGGGGGAGCTACCACTGCTGGCAATGGATTCTAAACAGAATGCAATATTCAATCTCTTGTGAGATTAAGGCTTAACCATAAATTGTTTACCAGTCTACAGTATTTATACCATTTGCATTGCTGTGTTTATGGCTGTGTGTATGGACTCCATTTTAAGTTGGCAAAAAATATGAATATTAACAACTTAGGAAAAAGTTGTTCCTATATGAGATTCATTTACATTTACAGTATTTAGCAGATGCCATTATCCAGAGCAACTAACAAAAGTTCTTACATAAGCATTTGCACATGCTTGCTGTGAGATTCTGCAGTACGTTGGTGTTCTGACCAAGTTTTCCTCCTATATTCCTGAAACTTTCCTCGTAATAAAACAAAGGATAAACTCAGTTTATCATTGTAGACTCTCTTAACAGATATTGCTTATGCTTATAAATATGCACTTACACAACTGGTAGAAAACCAATACATCATAAATATACATTGTTCACACGAACTATAAATACATATGAATTTTTATCTGGAATATGTTAATAAAGATACTACATCACACCTGCACGTACACACACACACACACACACACACACACACACACACACACACACACACACACACACACACACACACACACACACACAAACACATACACACACTGTATTCTTACTGGCATATATAGAATGCTAGTTCCCGCTCAACAAACTTTTTTTGGATTTTGGAATGCTAGATAAAGAGCATTACATATCTGGGGGATGACCCTCTGACCTGTCTCTCTTCTCTTCGACACAGCTAATCATGTCTGCACACAATGCCCAAACCAGGTGAATGGCAAAGCCAGGATTTAAATCCCTGCAGTGGTGGGCTGGCGTTTAGAATTTTACATCACCTAGGTACCCAAATTCTTACTAAACAAGCAAAGCCTAACACAATTTAGATGTTATCTTAAATGCCTTTCCTTAGAAAATCCTAATTAACAACCATTCTTAAGTTGTCTTTAACTAGTGTTCTGTTCCCATTGTAAAAGTAAAAAAACAAACATGTTTATCCTTATCAAATCATTATCAAAACAGTTAATTTAATATTATTAATATAGAAATTTGCCTACCTTAACACACACACATAGGTAAGAGAGTAAAGAAGAAATAAATATAAATTTCCTGCAGTGTCCAGTCTTGTTTTGTCCTGTCCCAACACTTTCTAACATTAAGCACATATACTCACTAAACAAAAACATACAGTTGTTTTGGATCTATTTCTGTTGACAATAAAAACATGAAACTTTTTTTAGTAACCACTTTATCCAGATTAAGGTCAAATAATTACAAAGTGCATCCCAAAAGCAATTAATAAATACACTCTTAGTGTGATACCTGTCCAGTGTAGTTAATCACACACTAACATACTTAGACTAGAGTTAATTTGGAAGGTCCACCTACTGGCATGTTTTTGGGAAGTTTGAGGAAGCCAAAGTGTCATGGGAACTAAAAACAAGAATTGAACACAAGACCACCAACATAATATTTATGTTAGATTTAGACGTCGCCCTAAATTGCAAAGTTTAGGAAGGATGGGATTTCAAGTTCAATCAAGTTGAAACCAGTTTAAACCATTAAAATTAACCATGCTACACTCATGATGCATGACCCTTGTTTCATATCCCTGCAATGTACCATAATATATACGGTATAATGTACCATAAAATTTCTAATACAAAGTTAATATGCGATGCACAACAGATCTGCAATGAATCTAAAAACTGGACATAAAAACTAACCCTGGTGTTTATTTTCTGGCCTGATACTGTGTCGTAAACAGGCTCGAGTAAAGCAGTCTATTGTATTTTCACTCATATAGAGCAAATTGGTGTTCATGTTATAAAATGTCACAAAGAAAAGCATTTGCTCCATAACTCGATGAGAATCCAACTACAAATGTGTGATGAGTGGGCAGTAACAGGGTCTGCTATTGAAGTGTGGAGATTAATGGAATGCCTATACACAGACATGGCCGGGTGGAGGTGGTATCCCGTCTGGAGTGACATGTCCCTGGTAAAAGTTACTCCATCATAATCTGACTCCCATTCTTTTCTCTGAAAAAAACCCCATGTGGCCAGAGATCTAATCATCCACTCACACCAGTGGGCTGACCCACCACATTACTAGCTAGTTTTTCCAGCCATGTCAGCTATTCAGGCAGCAGCTCTCAACTGTGCCTCCTATACCCATTCAGTGTGATACTTCAGTTGGTAAGCAATTCATATTTTTAAAAGGTAAGGACAAAGACTGCTGAGAGGGGAAATAGACAACATCTCAGTGTTTTGTGCAGCTCAGCCACAAGGTATAGAGAAGATGAGTTGATTTTTTTTTTCTTTTCCGTTTTTCTGAAGATACTTTTAAATTTCAAACAAGTAGGTAAAACCAAATTGAACCCAGTGAACAGAACTATTGGCTAAGAATGCATGGTAAGGTAGGTAAACAGTTTATTAAGCATATCCAAGACAGCAGTACCAACAAGTGTCATAGTTGTCATATAGGCAGTCTGAGGTCCAATACATAATAAGATAGGAGAGTTATAAAGAACCTTAAAGGTTCAGACAGCAATCGTGGTCAGAAGGAGAGCTAATAAACCAGAATGAGATTGTGAGATAACATGCTCAGACGTTTAGGGAGAACCTAAGTTGCTACACAGTAGAAGTGAGAAAGAAATAGGTTTAAATGTCTGTGTGGCAAGGACAGATACAAAACAGGTGTAAAGAGATAATGTGCAAGCAAATAGACTGCACTAGACTGAGGAATCTGGAGCCTAGTAAGTGGAGTACAGGCCGCTGAGGGGCCAGAAGTAACAGTACCCCATCCAATGGGCCAATGCAGGCCAAGAGATGGGCAAGTGAGCACACATCCAGCAGTCCCAGAACAACTGGTTGTAAAAGGAAGACAAGGAAAGGTGAAAACAAACATAAGTGAGAAGGCAAGACGGGTCTGAAGGTTATTGCTCTTTATTTCTATTTTGAAGGACCCAGTGCCTTTGGGCTATAGTTTAGCACTTCCATCTAGAAAATATCTTGGGTCACAAGCTACACTTGGTCCTTTTTGTGGAAATCAGAAGCTGGTCTCTGGTAGTGGTCAGTCTAGGTTTTGTTGGAAAAGGGCCCAGTAGGTTCCCACAGGAAGAAGAGAGGATCATAACTGAGGACACATTGGTAGGGGGTCCCAAAGCAGAAAGAGTGAGAAAATTCTGTGGTATTTTGGCTTACAGAAAAACATTTGAACCAATCAGTCTGAAACTGCTGGCACTAGTGCCATATGAATTTACCAAGTTGCCAGTTAGTGTGCTCACAATGGCTGTCACATTGTGTTTGATAACCAGACATGAGCCTGATGGAGACTCGCAACTTTTCCATAAATCCTGTCAGACATTGTTGAGGTGTTCTTGGGAATCCCAAACTGGCAGAACACCTGCTAGAAAATGATCTTTACAGAGTAGAACTTCACTGTGTGGGACAGCCTGGTGATAGTCATGTGCATGGTAAAGTAACCTGGGGTAAAAGGGAGAACGCTGACAAAATCTATAGCGGTCCAGTGACAAAACCGATGGTGTCACAGGCAATCTGAAAGATGAAGAGTAAGAGACTGGTCTTTATGCATATGGGAAGCAGGAAGCAAAAAAACCCAATAAACATATCTGTGCATAGACAACCAGATGCAACAAATAGAGATTAAATGTACCATGAAAATCAGAACACAGTGAGGCATAAGAGGCAACTACAGAACCACGCGGGCATATAATTTCAGCCCAGAGGACTGACGAAAGATGTGAGAAAAATCTGGAGGGTGTTTTGGTTTTCAATGCTGCACTGGACAGCTTAGATAAAGCAGGTGGGTGGCAGGATAGACCTGGGTGACATGATGGGATCCAACAGCAAGGATATATGGTGTGGTTATTGGAAATGAGGCAGTAATAGATCAAGAAGTGAAATACTGTAAAGAGAAAGCAGTGTACTTTCAAATGACTGGGGTATTAAATGGACTTGAAATATTTTAATTTCCTGTGGCCCATATATACAACGAAGGGATGTTTGGTGCCCTGATGCCAATGTCTTAGTGCTTTTAATGCTAATTTAATGACTAGATATTACTGAGTCCAAATTTATTTAAAGACTGTTAAGACTGTGTGTGGGCGATAGTGGCAATAGTAACGAATAAGTTGCTGAATGTATGTCAGATTTGTTCTAGTTGCAACTCTGATTCATAGTTCACCACAGAATGCTGACCTTGGCACAGCTAGAGAAGAATAACAATATCCCTGACTTCACATGGGTATTTTATTACACAATTTAAAGTGCACCACGAAACACTTTATAGTTCGGTACAGCTCCAAAATCTTGTGGCCCATGAGAGTGCACAGTTAGTCGGGAGAGAATTTACTAGAGAGATTCATGCTGAATCATCACTGGGAAAGAAGTATGAATATTGAAGCATAAAGACCTGGTAATTTGTGGGTTATTGCCATATTTCTCTGCGAGTACGATCTTCAATGAGGAGATTGCAGTGGTTTGCAAAGATGATGTAAGGCTAGATGGAAGTGGAACATACTCAGATGCGGGTGGTTTAGAAGTCACCAGATGGAAACAGGTCTGATACCGCTGGGACGAGAATGGGCAACATGCGCTAATGAACCACAAGCTCTGTGATGCCCTGACAGAGCATTCAGCTGCTGCTGGCTTGGGAGACATAAAAGGTATTAAACAGTAGGTATGTAAACAGAATGAGTCAAAATCATAGTATAGGCAGGCCATGGTCTGAAGCACAAGATAATTTATAATAATTCATTTCAGCGACACACACAAGGTTACACCTATACACAAGGTTTTTTCAAGACTAGTCATACAGTATATGCAGTGGGGAAAATAAGCATTTGATACACTGCTGAAATTCAGAAAATCATATTGTATGATTTTTAAATAATTCATTTGTAATTGTAATTAATTTATAAGTATTTTGATGCAGTAGAAAACAGAACGTAATATTTGGTACAGAAACCTTTGTTTGCAATTATAGAGATTAGACATTTCTTTTGGTTTAGCAGGGATTTTGGACCACTCCTACATACAGATCTTCCTCGGATCTTTCAGGTTTCGGGGTTTTCACTGTGCAACATTGAGTTTCAGCTCCCTCCAAAGATTTTCTCTTGGGTTCAGGTCTGGAGACTGGCTAGGCCACTCCTGGACCTTAAAATGTTTCTTACAGAGCAACTCCTTAGTTGCCTTGGATGTGTGTTTTGGGTAATTTTCATAATGGAAGACTCAAGACCCAGCCATGACCCATCTTCAAGCTCTTACTGAGGGAAGGAGGTAGTTGGCCAAAATCTCACGATACCTGACCCCCATCCATCTTCCCCTACGGTGCAGTCATCCTGACCCCTTTGCAGTAAAGCACACCCAGAATTTGATGTTTCCACCCCCTTGCGTCACAGTTAGGATGGTGTTCTTGGGGATCCTTCTTTTTCTTCCAAACATGGCAAATGGAGTTCATAACAAAAAGCTCTATTTTGGTCTCATCTGACCACATGACCTTCTGACATGCCTCCTCTGGATCATCCATATGGTCATTGGTGAACTTCAAACGGGCCTGGAATTTTTTGTTGGCATGAGCAGGGGGATCTTGCTACTAATGGTCATCTTTGTTACAGTGGTCCCAGCTCTTTCCAGGTCATTGACCAGGTCCTCCTGTGTAGTTCTGTGCTGATTCCTGACCTTTCTCAGAATCATCTTTTCCTGTAACTATGCATTACGATTTGCAGATATATGCCATATTTACATTTCTTTACTACAGACGTTGTTCAACGAGACATTTAGAAGATCAACAAAATCAAATTTGACCAGTAGTGTACAAATTTTGCATAAGGCTATAATTTCTATTTGTATCTAATTGTAGTTCAATAAATGATGACTCCACAGTGCTTCTTCTGCAATTCTTCAAACCTGAAGCTAACCACACTTCTTATTGTATGCAGATTCAAAATCTCATGTCCTCTTTCAGGTAAGAATGGCTCCTGCCTGTTTTAGCAGAATTTTTCCATGTTGGTAATAGAAGATTACTCTAATTAACCATAAGAACAATCCCATAAATCATATTTGCCAAAGCTGTCAACAAATCTAGATCTGATTGCAAACATTCACATTTATATTTATAAAAATATGCATCAAAAGCTTAATTGGATTAATTTCTGTTAGGGTTCCTACCTTCCCCCGTTCGTTCAACCGTCCTTGCCGGTCGCCATTACAGAGCCATCGGTGGGGCGGCCTTATATCCACATCTTAATTATGTTCTGATCCCAAACAGCTGCTTCACGTCCTATAGAGGCGTGGTTTTAGCGCTGTTCAGGGCCAGTTCATCGTTATTCCAGCGGGATTCCATCACCGTTTGGTTCGCGCGCTCGACCACCGGTGCCCCTGCGCCCTTCCGCGTTCCCTAGAGATAGTGGTAAAGCTCAGGGGGCTTTTAGTGCTGAAGGACTGGTATGGGCAGGTAACCCCCGAGGTATTTAGTTTGTTAGGGGCACTTTGTGGGTTTTCCCATTCCGTACTTGTGCGCTACTCGCACATATTGAGTTTAAGGCTCTTCAGTCATCGGTGCCTACCTAGCCTCACTCCAGCCGGGTGTTCGTTCTGAATAGGACACGCCCCGGTCTGGCTTCTTCGTTTCTGAGCT
>JAUZSU010007118.1:0-11312 GCA_034780255.1 Parotocinclus maculicauda
AAACGTTCTGCAAGTTCTACGGCTATAATAGTGTATAAATACTTAAATAAATATAGCGTCCCTACTTCGCAGATTTTCGTTAATGGCAGGTGGTCCTGGAACGTAACCCCCGCGATAAATGAGGGAATACTGTATATAACATGGATTTGAGCAAGGATCATTATTGAAAGATTTGTCACTACATAATATTATTTTCTATTGATCTTTATTCCAAGCTTTGTGGGTTTTAGCATATCTTAGCCTATTTATCCTGATCACCTGCTGAAAAAAATGGTTTATTGGCTGCTACCTCTTCAAAAATTCCTGATCAAGCTTCTTGCACTGTATAAGAGTCAACTTGACAACCTGATGAAGCTGCCAGATGCTAGCAGTACACTGCTCACAAAAGATTTCATCTTGAAATATCCCCTAATTTTTGTGAGCAGCATATTTTGTATTAAACCAGGTTAGCTGCACCCAAAATTGACATGCACTTAAAAGGTTGGAGAACACATATTTCTATTCATTTTTTCTATCTAATGAGACCGTGCTGTTTCACACAAGAATGAAAAGCCCAATTCACATGGGAATACATGGCCTTTTTATGCTGTTACTCTAGCTCAAACACGTAAACTTAATTTAATTGGCTCCATCTGCTGGTTAAGCAGGGTAACACAAAAACAGGATGGACTTGTCAACGCTAGATTTCATTAGACATCACATTTTGTAGGAGGAAGGATGCATTATGAAGATTATTTAGACAAGAGATGTGACCAAATCAGAGTTATGTAAGTGTAAATCTAAAATGTTTCACAAAAAAATCCCATACAGTACATCTGTTCTTTGGGGTAACATAACGGCACAGTCGATCACCACCAGTGTTGTGTGTATTTTGCATACATTTCACTTGTCTAACCTTTGGTGCCGAGTCCTTTTCCATGTCATCCTCTGCATCTGTAAGAGTATCAGAGTGCTCCACAGGCATCGAGAGTAAGACTTGGCCATCTGTCATCTGCTCAAAATAAAGAAGGTCCAATCAGCAACATTTATAAGGGTCAACAGCAAGTAAGTTATATAGTGTATATACACAAATTAATTAGACAACAATCATTATTGCTGTGTAATAAGAGTACTGGGTAGTTGCAATACATTTTTGCAAATTTGCAAACTGGTGATGTGTCCAAAATGATGTGTCCTACTAATCACTTGCTACATTCCGAAATATAGACCACTTTATTATTGTTCTATTAAACTGAAAGACATTTTAGTAGTTAGTAGTTAACTCAAAATGACAATAATTACACACAAGGTAACATCTGGTACAAATCCTGCACTTCCCTGGTCACAAGTTTTACCTGAATGGCTCAGGGTTCTGTAACCACACAACCAGACCGTCATTAATTCATTGCAAGCCCAGCCCAGAGTTTGAACCCAGTTCCTAAGGAACTACCATTTCCAGCAGTCTCTTACCTCCAAGCCACAGAAGCTGAGCGATCACACTAATTCACCCAATAAGATATATCAAGGCATATTTTGATTGATCAGTCCAGTACATCATATACATATTTTGCAATGTTTGTGCGTTAAAGTTTATTGTATATTGAGTGACAAAGCAGTCTTGTGGGAGAAACCATATGCTATAGCTATGACAAGATGGATGAAATATGAAGTTTTGGTGATTGAAGTACATTTTGCACCAAAGATTAACTTATGTACTCTGTGTGTTTCAAAAACACATTGTGTGAAATGTTTTAAAGAAGTGGTAATGGTGTTGAGACAAGTGTAGGTGCCATCATTTATGAAAGTGACATGATAGGTACAATAACAGCATAGCACAAAATACAAGACAAATGTCACCGATAATTTCTGCTCAGACTCTTGTACTCAAAATGAAGTGTTTATTAGTAATAAGCAATTGTAGCTCATATATTCGCTGGGTATGACTTTTCTGTAGCTAGCTAAACTCAACTTCATATTTTATGAGTAATTCTATTCCAAATCTATCTCTAATTGTTCTATAACAAAATTAAATTGCTTAAATTAGTGATCTAATAACAACAACAACAATAATAATAAAGCTATTATATATATACTGGGTCTGTGATGTGTGTGTGTGTGTGTGTGTGTGTGTGTGCGTGTCTGTGTGTGTCTGTGTGAAGGTGGAGTGTGTTGTGTGTGCACTGGTTTTGTGTGTGTGTGTGTGTGTGTGTGAAGTGTGCTGTGTGTATGCACTGGGTGTGCGATTAGTGTTTGTGTGTGTGTGTGTGTGCAGGTGTGTGTATGTGGGGTGTGTTTTGTGTGTGCACTGTGTGTGTGTGTGTGTGGAGTGTGTTATGTGTGTACTGTGTGTGTGTGTGTGTGTGTGTATGTATTGGGTGCGTGATGTGTGTGTGTGCAGTGTGTAGTGTGTATGCGATGTGCGTTTGAGGTGTGTGTGTGTGTATCAGAAGTGTGTATGCACTGGGTGTGTGATGTGTGTTTGTGGTGTTTGTGTGTGTGTGTATGCACTGGTGGTGTGATGTGTGCTTGTGGTGTGTGTTTGGGTGTTTATGTGGATTGTGTTGTGTGTTCACTGGGTGTGTGATAGGTTTGTGTGTGTGTGTATGTGCGGTGTGTTGTGTGTTTGCACTGGGTGTGTGATTTGTGTTTGTGATGTGTGTGTGTGTGTGTGTGGTGTGTGTATGTGGAGTGTGTTGTGTGTGCGATGTGTGTTTGAGGGGTGTGTGCGCGCGTGTGTGTGTGTGTGTGCGCGCGCTGGGTGTGCAATGTGTGTGTGTTATATGGGTGCATGATATAAGAGTAGTGTGTGTGTGTGGTTTGTGATTTAGCTTTTCATGCACTATAATGAAATAGAGCTTTTTGTTTAAAGGGATAAACTCTAACATATTTCATAGTAACTGTAATGTAGTCACACAGAAAACCTCCTTCATAACACTGGCTACATTTCCATACAGAGACTTCAGCCTACTGAATCACATATTCAGTATTCACACTAAACACCACTTACATGAGCACTAAACCTAATCCAACACCAAGCTACGCACGTAGCGAGACCTATCCATCTGTAATGAGGTCTTAGAGATACTTAGCATGTTATCCGAGTTTTAGGTCTCCGCACTTGTTTTAATAAAATTAAAACTGTGGAGGATTCAGCAAACTATTAAATAGGAGAAGAGAGTTGCATCCTGCAACATGCTTACACATGATATCACAAGAACCCTATTACTGGCTTCAATACTTATTTAAACAGATCATTATTAAGATTTTTTCTCTTATTCATCCTGCTGGATATTTTCATCTTTTTTGCGCCCATCACTTTAAATTCATGCAATTGCACAAGCAAAGACAAAACTTAGTAAGTCCAATTGGCCTCAACTGGAAGACTATTCGGATAAAAGTATATACATGAACTCGGGGGGTACGATATGTATTACCTACGACAATATTATAATATAATAATATATATAATATTAATAATAATATTGTAACAATGTATCAATTGTTGTATGAAAACCACACCTAGTTTATTGTATAAGTGTTTTAATTAGTTAGGTCTATTATGCAGTACAGACTATATTAAACTCATCAGTTCATGATACTTTTAACATTTGATGGACTTGTTCGGAATGTATTCCCTTCATAATCAGGGAGCACCTGTAAAATTAAACTTATGGGAAACATTTGCACCACTGTATTCTGATTATTGACGGATTATTAGGATGCATTGTCCCTTTGTACTTTAGGTACCCAAGTTTTAGATCTAGCTCACCTGGCCACTCTGGGCGCAAGGGCAGGAACAACCCATCATAGAACACACACAGTCACATACTAAAGGCCACTTTAGAGACACCAATTAACCTAACACGCATGTTGTCGGATGTGGGAGAAAACCGGAATACCTAAAGTAAATCCTCGCAGACACAGAGAGGACATGCAGACCCAACACAGAAAGGACTGAGACCGCACAACCCTGGGATTGAACCCGAGAACTTCTTGCTCTGAGGCTGCGGTACTACCCAAAGAGCCACCATGCTGCTGGTTAAACTTTCTAGAAGTTAAAAAAATGTAAAAAGTTCTTAAAATATATTATTTGTCACACACACACAGTGTGAAAACAGTGGCAGCGAAATGTATTTTCACTGTGCTCCCACTTTTTAAAGGCGTTCATACACTAGATAGTGCCAATTCTTTTTCAAAGCGTAATTTGTAGTATGTGGGTGTTAGGGTCGCAATTACAGAGCCATCGGCGGGGTGGCCTTATATCCATTATCTTAATTATGTTTTGATCCCAAACAGCTGCTTCACGTCCTATAAAGGCGTGGTGTTAGCGCTGTTCGGGGTCAGGTCATCATTATTCCAACGGGATTCCATCGCCGGTCGGTTCGCGCGTCTGACCACCGGTGCCCTTGCGCCATTCCGCGTTCCCTAGAGATAGTGGTAAAGCTCCGAGGGCTTTTAGTGCCGAAGGACTGGTATGGACGGGTAACCCCCGAGGTATTTAGTTTGTTAGGTGCACTTTGAGGGTTTCCCCGTTTCGTACTAGTGCGCTCCTCGCACGTATTGAGTTAACGCTCTTCAGTCGTCGGCGCCTACCTAACCTCACTCCAGCTGGGTGTTTGTTCTGAATAGGACACTCCCCGGTCTGGCTTCTTTGTTTCTGAGCTCACGCTCGCCCTCTGGCGCTTCGGCGCTCCTCGCGATCTATTCTCGTTCGTGCTCCTCGCATATTCGAGTTTATTTTTGTGTTATTTTTATATATTACTTTAAATGACTTGTGTGTATATGTGCATATATATATATATTATATATACTATATGACTAGTCTTAAGATTAAATTGTATATGGATATAACCTTGTGTGTGTCCCTAAGACATTAAAGAAGCCAAATAAACAAACAAGTGACCTTTTGTAACATTGTGTCTATTATGGCCTGTAATGCTGATAGCAATGCTGAACAAAAGAAAACACACAAACAAATGAGGCATATTATGTCTGACAACAGAAAACATTCAATTCCAGAATATGAACCGTATCCGTGGTAATAGGGATCAAAGTTGGACATGAAGGGCTGTCCATCATTGATCGATCAAAAATACATCAGCACCAACACTAAGCACATCTGTCCTTCTACCAAAGACTGGTTTAATGTTTTGCAATGACCAAGTCACAGTCGTGACCATAATACCATAGAAATAATGTGGAAGGAATTGAATTAAGCAGATCATTTGGGGAACCCACCAACTTACCAACCAACATTCCTTGGAAATGGACTAAAACTTAATGAAAAGCTGATGTAAAATACTAATTCATATTTACTGCAAATGTTTAGCTGCTGTTACTGAAGCACAAGAAAGCCACACCTTTTGCCACTCACAGATGATATTTTATCTTCAATAAATAATTGACCAGGTATAATATTTTATACAACCCATTATACACCATTCAATACTGGTATACCATAATTCCTGTTTTTAAAGATGATCTGGTTGGCTTATATAAGCCTCCGGTAAGGTCAATTTAATTAAATGGCTTCATTGGTACAACTTTGGTACATCATTAGTATTAGGAATACCTCTAATTGCTTTACTGTGTATTTTTTGTATTTATTGAGTATAGGTTTAGTATGTATATAGTGTTGTCCTGCTGTAGGGTATCATCATGAGCCTCACCATAAGCATTTCAATGCATAAATGTCCTGACATGTTGTGCACATGACAAATAAAACTTGAACTTGAACTTATATGTAGTGAAATTATTATATATGGTTATTATTCCATTCCTAAAACAACAAATCTAACACCGGCATTATGACCTAAGACTTTTGCACAGTTTATAATATGGTGTTTAGACAACATTCATATCGCAGAACATGCAATTTTACTGAATATACCATGGGATGTACCAGTTTCTACTTTTTTTCTTGGTTTGTAAACAAAGATGCCAGAGGGATTAGTTTCTTAGTTTATTTTGACAGTAAAACTGTGATCCATGTGATGTATTGTGAAAATGCATGTTGTCTAATATGTCTGTGTATCACAGATATAGTTTCTAAACATTACTGTGCAGGTTTAGCTAGCTTTAGCTAGACTTAACAAGCAACTAATGGCGGCACACGTAGCTACTGCTTTTACTTGGTTTGAGCAGGCTTTAGAATATTTAAGTTGTAGTATTGTTTTTTCCAACAATCTCAGAACAAGTAAATATTGTTTAGCCAGCGGTACAGTTAACTAGCAGCATATTCACGTTTCTGTTATGTTGGAGCAATGTAATGAATTGAGATAGATTGCTGTTTCGTCTAGTAAAACCTCAGTGTTTTAATATTTTGCCATACTGCACAATACTATCAGAAAATATTGGTGTTTATTGTAGCTGCAGACTCAAGGTTAAATACATCAATTTGAAAGCGACACTCCTCCTTGATTACTACCTCTTTACCATTTCTTTGTTGGTTTTATGGATTTATGTGTAGGAGTTTATGCAGAGGCAGGTGGGCACCTGCTGTCATAAACTACTAGGTAATATAAAGCGTTAGATTGAAGCACAGATAGTAAACGGTTGGGTCTTATTGGAAAACACACACACACTTAAATTTGTCTCGCTATCATTGTGGAAATCTTCCACTGACATAACGATTCTATTGCTAATTAATGCTAAACCTATATCTACACCTAACCCTAACCTTAACCTCAAAAACCTAAAGAAGATAGTTTTACTCTTTAAAAAATACAGCTTCCTTATGGGAATAAGCAAGATGTCCCCATGTTCCATGTACAATGAATCCTAATCATAATCTTAGTGAATAAAATCAAATAGCTTGGGTCTTTTGGGGGTTTTTTTTCGCAAGAGGTAAAACACTTAGCATGGTGCAGATAGTTTATAGTATTTTTAGAATTCTGTTCTGTATTTTATGTCTATGTTCTATAGTTTAAAACGTCTAAAAATTATATCCTGAATGTTCTTCTTAGACAACAATGGCCTTTTATCAAATCTGCACCTGCATTAACTAATTATTCTTCTTCATTGAAAAGTCTTCTGTTATGAGATTTGAACTGTAAGTTTTTGAAGGCATTTTGTGATCTGTGAGGTCATTTGTGCTTAAAGAGGCTTTGAGCCTTACAGATCCTGTTTTTTTTTTCAAACTGTCTTTTAATAGAAAGTCATGAAATAGGGATTTGCTGTACCTTTAGTGCCTTGTGTATACAGTGCAGCTGTATGGTTTCTGATTGTAACCCCTGCAAGATATTTGCTTTATTTTGCAGATTTTCTATTGTTTGCCTTTCCACTCACAGGAGTGCATACTGTATATTAGATATTGACCTCTTAATGTGTGTAGACTCCAGGGTCTATTTAAAAGCTTGCTTTCAGCTTTATTATGGGCTGCATCGGGTATGGCAGAAGACAATAAATATTTGTAAGATTAAAAAAAATATATTTTTTACTTTATGTACTATAACTATGTAAAACTAAGACTATGTAAAACAAATAGTGATACAGACCAGAGGAGTTGTTCTTAGGTCTACCTAATTTTCTAACAAATTATTTCTTGATAACATTAAAAGCTTAATGCTTTCCTTATTACATTATACATCTACAAACTCGCACTGTAACTCGCAGATATACAGTTATATCTAAACATTACGTCTGAATGATATATTTTTCCAAATATAAACATGCCTGGCATTCTTTCATGTACTTTGACTCCCTGTAGAGGGGTAGGTGATTTGCATTCAGAAGTATGGTAATCTTTGCAGTGTGTGCTTGTCTATTTATGAGACCCGTTTTCTTAGTGTGTTTGATTTGTCATGGTCTGGGCAAGAAGATGATTCTGTTCCTCCTCTCAAAAGGTTTGTGACCTGGTTAGCACAGGGTGACTTGTACCAGTAAAAGAAAACCCCAGTTGTTGACCATATAGAATAGCAATTTAGCTAAGGCTGAATGAATTAATTACTATAATATGTTATTAATTTTCTATACACAAAATGCAATTCAGGGTTGGGTGCTCCACCACATTCCAAAGTTACCCTTATTGGTTTAAGACCTGGTGACTGTGGAGTCATTTGCATACAGCGAAACCAGTTTAAAATGATTTGAGCTTTGTGACATGGCATGTTATCCTGCTGGAAGTAGCTATCAGAATTTGTGCACTGTAGTAATAAGGGATTCACATGGTCAGCAACAATACTCATGTAGGCTGTGGTGCTCAATTGCTATTTTGTTCTTAGCTGACAGGAGTGGCAATGGATGTGGTCTTCTGCTGCTGTATCCCATCTGCTGTAGCTCTGCTGGTTCGGCATGCTGTGCATTCAGAGTGGTTATTTGATTTACTGTTGCCTTTCTATCAACTTTAACCCATCTGTCTGTTCTCCTCTGACTTCTGGAAATATTTTTGTCTCGATAGCTGCCTCTTACTGGATATTTTCTCTTTTTCAGACCATTCCTTGTAAACCCTAGAGAAGGTTGTGTGACAATCCTGGTAAATCAGCATCTGAAATACTCAACCTGTATAGCACCAACAAGCATGTAACATGCAAAATCACTTAAATTACTTTTTCTCCCATTCTGATGTTTAGTTTTAATTGGTCATCTTGACCATGTCTACATTTTTAAGTGCACTAAGTTTGTGCCTTGTGATTAGCTAATTAGATATATGCACTTACAGGCAGTTGAACAGATGTAACTAATTAATTTAAGCCAGCGAGTGGTAAAAATCAACAAAAAGCAGTTGTCCTATTGGCTGACAGTTTCATTTCACTTGCTGAAATTTGCGATGTCTGCATTTAAAACAGTTGATTGCAGTGATCTTTTTAAATGAACACATTTGTATATTTACCTCTTTCTTGAAAGCAAATGTTGGTGGTTTTGATTGGACTGAATTAAAGCTCATTTAGGTGACTAAGAACGAACCACCTCTGGAACTGATGCGTGTAGCCACATTCAGATGTAAAATGAAGTCCTAGATTATCAACATCAACTTGTGCCATTTCATCCTGAAGTACATTCCTGTCAAGCCGAAAGTGGATTAAGTGCTCCAGTTGGTGCATTCTTTGCTGGACTGTCAAACTCCAGACAGCCCTAATCTATCGCAAATGCACACAAAACTAACTGATTATGCCTCACTATAATCCTTTCTCATGCTTCTTAACCCTGTTTTAATTACGCTCACTTACTCCCACTTCCTGTGCTTCATAGCAGATGCATTGGGTGACCAAACGGGTGATTGGAAATATATGAACATTTCCAGCACTATTTTGGGAAAAAAAACTGGCCCAAATTATTTGCAGATGAAAGTAATTTCCTAGCATGTGGACAGCCCATGTCTGGTAAGTTATGTATCCTACAACAGACAGACAAAAACAAATATTGTAATTGTATAATATGTGTGTGTGTGTGCGTGGTGTGTGAGAGAAAGAGAGAGTGGAATGTAGAGGAAAATGTGTATGAGGCACAGGTGTGTGTAATTCAGCCCTCAATCTTTTAACCGGACCAGTTGATTCCTCCTGTGTTTTATTTTCCTTCCAGGCAATCCAGTAAAATTGCTAGGCACAATATTTGATATTTGCTCTGATGCTATATGGTGCTATTTGCTATATGATGGTGACTATAAAGCAGATGGGTTTAGTTCTGTGATAAACTGCCTTTGGGGTGAATTGCAAACGTGACCCCAAAGCTCCAAATTATTGTCCAGGTTCCACATATTATAGATCACATGCACTGGACCATATAAATAACAAACGTTTCTATCAGTCTCACTTAAACCGTGGAGGTTAGATAAGTAAAGGACAGCTAGTACATTGCCATATTTTAATATTTTTTAAAAATATTACCCATTACATATTAAGGCAGCATATCTGTAGATCTATGGCACCTGCTGGTTTTTAATAGAGGAAAACAAACAAGTCAGTCGTATTCCTTATTCTTGGTTTACTTTAAGATGTTTATTAATCATCATAGGAGTAGCTGTGCAGGATGGGACAAACAACAAAATGTGCTGTGCAATACACACTGCAGAGTTTTTTGCAGAGTAAAATGCA
Source organism: Parotocinclus maculicauda (assembly GCA_034780255.1). NCBI lineage: Eukaryota > Metazoa > Chordata > Actinopteri > Siluriformes > Loricariidae > Parotocinclus > Parotocinclus maculicauda. The sequence continues at coordinate 10,011 of JAUZSU010007118.1, forward strand.
CCTGCCCACACCCAATTCAATGCCAGTCAATGTGTGGGCCCAGGCATGCTTAAAAGATTGTCCATTTGTCCAGTTAGTGTTAGTCTTTTGTCAGAAGCCAAAACTCTAGCTGAGTAGCCAAAAAGTGCTATGCTGCATAACCAATAAATCTGTAAGGTCTATGAGAAGGCTGTGTGTCGGTATGCCCAAGGCTGTTTGGGTGCTCTGATGAAACCACTGCTCCCCAGCCCTAATAACAGCTAGATTAGAACGGCAGAGATGATGGGCATTTCAACGAAAAAAAACATCCTCAGTCCAATGTTGCACCTGCAACTTAGAAAATTGTTTTTAAGTCTGTTGAAGCGGCATGTCTAATCTAATACAACAAATCGGATTTGTTTTTGTTTTCATTCACCCAAAACTTTTCTAGCCATAGATTTATACTGGACTGAATAATAAACCTATTTGATGGGTATCAGTTCCACAAAAGCATTTTGACAGCACAAATGTTTTACTGTCACCAGGATGCCCTATTTTCTTTCCAAAATGTGAAATAGAATGATCAAACCCTATATGCACCTTCCAACTTACCCTGGTGAATCACAGCTTCTTTGCATTTACATGCAGGAACTTGATAGACTCTTTCTTCACATGTTTAACACCAATTAGCATTTTCTGCTACAGGCACAATTTTCACGTTGGCCATTTAGCAAACATTAATTTAACCCCAAAACTTGTAGCTATACAATTTAAAGAGGCTTGGGGCAAAGTCAGATTTGCCCTCTGCTGCAATTTGATGCTTGCAAATTTGAATTGGATCAACCAAGGCAGTCATATTCTGTTGCTTATGACACTAATCATCAATAACCAAAGTAAGTTTTAATATTTTTGAGAGTACTTCATTTTAAAATTGCAGTTCTAAAGCACTTACTAGATCGTCAAAGCATTGTCAGGATTGAAAGCAGTGTACACTTGGTGTATCAACTTTCAGTGTGAGAAGTGCTTATGTTTTAACAGGCTTGTTTAAAACCGTATCATTTTCTTAATTTCTCTCAGATAAACAACAAAAAACGTTCAACTAAAACGATAAACTCTAACAATAAACCATAAACTTTGACCTTGTGAAAAACAATTGACCTTGTGAAATTTTTATTTATTTGGCTTCTTTAACTCAGTGGCCATCCAGCGACACGCACAAGGTTAGATTCATGCACAAGTTCATTCCAAGACCAGTCATACATACAATTGACAATTTAGAGACACCAATTCACCTAACACACATGTCTTTGGACTGTGGGAGGAAACCGGAGTACCCGGAGTAAA
>JAUZSU010007129.1:0-11312 GCA_034780255.1 Parotocinclus maculicauda
ATGTTACATAGCACGTCCCGTCTTGTAACATAGGGCATGTTCGTTTAATCGGACCAATCGGTTATTAGGACCAAAACCTTCGTGTCCCGATGGGGTCCCATTAACCGGAATCGACTGTATATGCTAAACATGACACAACATGAGCGTGTATCAGATAATAAGAAAGTTCACTTTGATGTAATACATTTGTAAACAGATTAATTTACAGCCAAGTAGTTTCATGGATGTCTTACTTTTACTAAACATCTTTGCTACTCTGCCACCTCAATTCCTTGCTATTTAAATGTTTTTAATAAAGTTAAATTGTTATCACTCAACAGGGCGCAGGGTACAAGAGCATATTCAAGACCTTGAACATTCCTAGAGACACCTTTCAGAGCACTGAATAAAAGTTCAAATATTATGGCACAACAGCAAACATCTGGCTATGAGAGAAAGTCATCTCATCAGGGCAAGGAAAAAAAGCCACATTTTACTGCAAAAGATTAATAGGTTGACCTGCTGAAGGCTAGAACAAATGCATCGACATCAACTGTATGAAGATCAATTAACAACCAAAGATTTAATGGCCAGACTGTGTGATGCTAGTCACTCTTTACCAAGAAGCACAATAAGTGAAATATAGCAGAGTGAAATTTAATAGGCATGCAGAGTTCTGGGACACAGTTTAATTCAGTGACGAAAATAAATATTTGGCAATATGGATCAGTGTCTGGCGCAGGAAAGGTAAGTACTGTAAGTAAGATTTATTTATAAAGCTCCCTTTAAACAACTTGCACTGAATGAAGTGGTGTATACAGAATCAGCATAGATGAGTCAACAATCTATGAGGTGATGAGTAACAAAAAGGTAAAATACATAAGAAGACAGGGTGGCACTGTGGCACAGAGGGTAGCACTGTCCCCTCGAAGTGGGACAATCCTCCCCAATTAATCCCAGATGGAGTGGCCTGGGTCCTTCTGTGTGGAGTCTGCAAGGGTTTACTCTGAGTTCTCAGATTTCCTCCCACAGTCCAAAGACATGCAAAGTAGGTTAATTGTTGTCTCTAAATCTTCAATGCTGGAGGCTTTGTGCTGGCAGTCTTGACTGTGTGACTGGCATCAATATTTTACGGAGCTACCAGTCCATTTCACAGAGGAATGTTATTTATTTATGTATGAGAGAGGTGTCAGAAGCTTGTCAGCACTTACAGAATATGATTATTAGACGTCATTAAGGCACAAGGATGCACTACTATGTACTGTGTTTGTTTATTAGTTTTATTACATCCCATCAGGAGCAATGGTTATATTTATGAGAGACACAATTATATCAACACATTATTGATGTTAGGTCAAGTTTAAAGTGATCAATCAACCTAAAGCTTCCCTTTGGAATGTGGGAAGAAACCAGAGCACCCAAAGTAAACCCATACAAATACGGGAAGGACATGCAATCTCCACACAGGCAAGTTTGGAATGGTCCAAGGTTGGTATCGAGACGCGGATCTCTGAGCTGGTAGGCGAGTGCGCTAACCACATACTGAGGTTACATTTGGCTAGATATTTTCCATTTAAATACGATGATGTCAACTTGTATATATTATCAAAAACTCATTTATTCAGACATACTGTTTTCCTTTTTTTTCAGTTTACACATCACCAAAGCACTATTTAATTTGTCGGTGTCAGTGTCTTAGCTAGACCAGCTTACCAGAAAGATTTTAGATGGTGATATTGGACTATAAGCCATTTATGCTAGTCTGATATACCAAGATATCTCCGCATCTCTACAAAACAGAGCAATTTACATCTAATTTGAATGCCTGAATTAGGGCACCTCCACAGATAAGTGAAATAAGTGTAATTGTCAGCTCTGAGTCTGAGGTACCTTTGGGTTTAGCTTTGTGCTGCTCACTAAGGTGGTCAGTCCGTGTTCGAGTGATCAACTCTACATTAGAGGCACAGTATACCTGGAAGATAAATATAGTTATTAATGATGCGTTTCTGTATGCAGGCTTCTGATGCAGTCTGACTCCTCACTGTAACAAAATGCATGTGTGTTGTGTATGAGCACGATGAAAGGCAATACCTTGGCTTCATAGCCATTCACCACCTCTGTTTTCTCACTGCGCCAGCCAAGAATGCCCGTCTTGTTCCTGCAGAAAGGCAGATGCATTAACATTAAACACCCACAGACAGCAGCGAGTGCTTCCTGTAATAAAAACAATACTAGCAGGTGTTAAACAGAGCCAAGCCTAATGATCACAAATGAGTAATAGCAGAAAGTAAACAAGGAGCCTTCTACACATTTCTCACAGAGTCACCATTTAGTATTTCATTATTATTAAATGTGCACTGATATCTAAGTTTTGAGTATATTGGTACTATGAGGACAGTCCCAAAACAGGAAGAAAATATAGGAAAATACACAACATCTGCACATAAGATTTGTCCTCCCAGGTTGTAGGGGGTAGGATAAAAACTGCATTGTTGTTTACTGACTTTATTCCTGACTTGCCTTTCAAAAGAGATATTCCTGGTGTCTAGCTGAGTGGTGACCACTGGAGCAGAGAGCCGAGCTGCCACCTGCTCATCACTGGGTTGCAGCACCCCTAGAAGGCTCAGAGCGGTGTTGTGAGGACGAGAAGAGGGAGAAGACGAGAGGCATGGCAGAGTCTCACAGAAAACCAGCTGCCTGTCATGGTCCACCTCCATTACCATGGCATTGGAGTCTGAGTAGGTGGCCATAGAGGAGTAGGAGAAAAAAGAGCAAATATGTGAGCGGTGCAGCCACCTGACCTATGGCTCGTGCACTGTGAGTTTAAAGATATAAATGTTTGTGAGTCACAAACTTGGAAGGTAAAATCAAATAATCCCATCTAACTAGGACATAATCCAGATAAACCTGAATTACGAGTCTGTGCTGCCGTAAGAAGTAGTGATGGAGAAGCAACTTTCATGAATTATTAATTATAGCAAACATTTAGGTCGGTCTGGTCTAATTATGCAATTCACCCCTATATTTTTGTTTCTAACATTTTATTCCAACCTGCCTGTTTTAATTAAAAATGTAAAGAGTGAGTTGTGAGAGGCGTTAATCCTCGTTCAATAGTAAGTGAGGTTTGTGAATGCTCTGTGCATTTCAGTAGCTAAATGATAGCAATGTTCTGGGGAGGACAGTGCACGCTTTCCTGTACATTATCATGTTTTGGGGTCTTTATTCTGTGCTGCAAATAGAAAAGACATGAATAGCCATTGAGAGATACTGTATTTCCTGTTTTTAGTGATTTTTATTTCTAAGCGGCAGAGACGTGGAGGGTATATTGTGCAGTAAAGTCAAAATGGTCAAATAAATATATTTATTCTGCAATATTTACCAAATCAATTCAACATATCAGTCTGTTTTTTTTAATATCACTGTATTTCAAAGAATAACTCATAGTGACTATCACCCATAATATCTGCTTAAAACTTAAAAGTCCAAGATAAAAAATATATATATTTTAAAATTGAATGAATTGGGAAGATCCTCCCTGATACCTTGTCCCTTGAAGATGAAGCTGCGGTTGCCTCGCTGCCAGGTCATTTGCTCAAAACCCATAAGGGTGGTGTCCACTCGCAGGCACTGGCCACTCTTCCATACACGGTATGTGTCACTTGGACAGATGCGAGATACCAGAGGCACTGAGATAAAGACATACACATCAGTCAGGGGGAAAATAAATCAGCCAATCACTGCACATATTATATATACTAGACTTTTTACTCTACCATATCCTAAATGGTCACAGTAAAAGTAAATTATTTATTATTTAAAAGAAATGTTTGCTGAATTTGCCTTTAAATAGACTACAAATATTGTCAAATATAAACATATTTTTTGTGGATTTCATAATACATATTAACTATACTGATCAAATTCACCAAAAGTCACGTTAAAAATCACACTTAGATCTCTGACACTGATATGTAAGCAAGCTTTTTAACACTATTCTAAACTAATTTTCAAATATTGTTTTACCACCCCAGTGTCAACCAAATTCAGGCATCCTGAAACACTGGTGATCTCATTTGGTTCATTTCTGACATAAATAATTATGAGTAATGACATTGTCCTTTATTAAAACAGATTTAGTTTTGGTAAGCCATTGATGGTTGTTCCTCAGTGATTAACCATTGGCCCTCTTCCATTCATTACAGGTAGTCCCCAATTTCACACTTCCCATGGATCCTTTAGCAAACTATCTCTAGTGTTGGCCTTAGCAGTATTCGAGTATTATTATTTAGTAGTATTTGGGAGAAGTGGTACACTGCTTACAAAAATTAGAGGATATTTCATTTTTTGTGAGCAGTATATTTTATTTAAAATTTAGTCAAATTTAGCTTTAGTCAAAATTATCCTATATTATTGTTAAGTACTCGTGTGCAGCAGTTGTTTAAAAGCAATCCTAAACAGTTAATACGTTAATAGTTAATATTAATGCTGGATATGCATGGTACACTTGTGGGTCAGTTACCATGAATTATGTAAAAACTGCTGGGTTGAAATAGCCAGAAATAGAAAGATGGGTTATGGCAGCAGAGAAAGTGACACAGAGAGGGAAAGTGGCATGAGGCCCAGATTGCATCTTTAAGTTCTAACTGGGCCTTTGAAAGAAAATCTATCACTTTCACAAACAAAATAACTTGCTAAAAGCAGAATCTCTCTATCAGTTATGTATTTCATGGACCATTATTATTAGCCAATTTGCCTGTACCTTATTTCTAGTAACATATAGCTTACATGAACACCACATACTACTTCAAGTTATCCTATAATTTAAAGAACCACCAAAGCAGATATAATTTGGGTGAAGGATCAGAATAGCAATATTATTCATATGTTTTGATGCCATTTACTTACTGGAGCTTTTAAACACATACACTATATTCATATTCTTTTATCAGATGACAGTTCTAGCAATATAGATGTTAGTGGCTAAATTTTTTTGGATTATAATCATTGGACGATCCACACTTGCTAACAGGGCATTATGATGTCAGCGTGTTATGAGTGGTTTACTATACAATGAGAGCTGGTTGGTGGTCATCATATATTGATACTGACAAATTATGCAACAGATGAGGTCATGCCTATAACATACCCATAATATGCACCTATGAAGTACCTTATTAGCTTTAATAGAACAGCTGCAATTACAGCTGCAATTTTTGGTTAAAATGTTTTCTACATACCCCAGCTTGTAAACTCCCATTTCATCTCCACATAAAAGTCCTGAGCCTGAGACAGATAAAAAGACAAGGGCACAGAAAGAAGGTAAAGGGTTAATAATGTGGCATTAGTGTTTACTAGGAACCGAGAATAGAAGAAGTAGACTGGGATAATGAGGCTTTAATGAGGCTTTAATGGGGTAATGTATTTCTTAATGTATACAGTGATTGCCAGAAAATTGTTTTAAATAGAGAGAAAGATTGTGCCTGGGTGAAAGAGGTACGAAGGAGTACTACCTACAATAGGACAGGCACATAGATTATAAATGCCAGTAAGGTAGTTTAACACACACACAGCTTTTAGTCATGGACCCCACTGATTGGCTCTTGAGGTTCATCAATAATTTGTGTGGGCAGTGTATATTCATAGGCATTAAACGCACCACTTGTGATTTGTAGCAGTTTTCAGGTATTTATAACAACGGGTAGTCTCATTAATGTTGTTTACCACAAAAATCCTTTTTAGTTATCTATTTTAAAAGCGTATGATATCGGACCAATAATAAGTACACCAGAGGTTCCAAACCTGACCCTGTATTCATGACCACTTTAGTAGGTACACCTCTTTGCTTCTACACTCTTTGTCCATTTTATCAGTTCCATTTATCATATAAAAGTGATTTGTAGTTCATTCACAAGTGCAGACTATAATCCATATTTTTGTCTATGTACTTTGTTATTCCCCTTTATTCTGTTCTATATTGGTCAGAACCCAAACAGGACCAGTACTGTTTAGGTTCTGGATCATTCTCAGCATTGCAGTAATATTGATGTTGTGGTGGTATGAGTGGATCAGACACAGCAGTGTTGCTGGCATTTTTAAACACCTCAGTATAACTGCTGAACTAAAAATATACCAACCAAAAATGTCCAGCCACCAGAATCCTGTAGGCAGCATACTGTGTGACATAGATATGAGACAAGAGGATGACTAAAACAAACTGTGTAACAACAGATGAGCTGTTGTCTGTGACTTTACATCTACAGATTGGAACAATGTGGTTTCCAATAAAGTATTTCAATACTTCAGCAGCACTTCTGTGCCTAATCCACTCACACCAGCACAAAACACACTAACACATTATTGTCATTGCAGAGCTGAGAGTGATCCACAACCTACATAGTACTTCTGTGATCTGTGGTAGTCCTGTAGGTATTCTGATTATTAGAGAACATAGGTAAAGGGACTAACAAAAAAATGTAGAGAAACATATTGTTATATTTATGTCCTTTAGCAAAAGCCCATATTCAGAGTGACTTAGCAACAATTAATTCAGTCTTACAATTCAAGCAATTCAGGGTTATCAAACTGCAGGGAACTCCGAATAGGGATTTGAACCCATGACCATAGTCTAGTACGCTAACCGCTAGGCCACCACAGCCCAGTTGGACTACAGTCTGTAATCTAATAACTGATCTATATGGTAAGCTGATTTGAGAAACCAATAGGTGTACTTAACAAAGTGATCAATGATTGTCTTTGTCTTTATGAGTTACCAAGAAGCAGTATTATTTTGTAATTTTGATACAGCTTTGGTAGAAAAGTAAACATTGTAACCAATCAGATACAAAAGCTACACTACATGCAATCACTCTTTTATTCTTGCTGCTATCACTGTTTGTCATCTCTCAAGTTGATTAAAAACAAATTTAATCCTCAAGTACTGTTTTCTTGTTTGAGTTGTTCTTAATCAATGAGCAATAGAAAGATGAGCTATGCAATATTAATTACCAGAAAGGGGGCATTAGCTGTAAAAATGCATACCAGCATTTGGGCCACATTAGGAAATCATATAAAATTTGATGGCTCTCTGTTGAGTTGTGTTCTGGCTTTAGATGTGTGTTTGTGATATTACATGCTGACCTGCTGCAGTCTCTCCAACAGTTGAGGGATCTCTGCCAGTCTCTTAATGGTGCGCTGACAGTCTCTGTGACACAGGATCAGCCGCACAAGCTCAGCATTCCGGATACTTATGGCCTCCTGCAGAACTGTATCAAAGAAAGGTTAGTACATGCATCAGATCTACATTTCTTTTTGAAATATCCCATAATTTGTGTGAGCAGTGTAGAATCACGTCAATGTATTTAATACCTTTCTATATTCGGTGCAACAGTAAAAGAAAAAAACTTTCTTTTCCTTTATAGTCCTGCCACATATACAGTATTGTTTGCATTTTAATTTTCACCTTTCATGATTTTCCTTTGCAGTCTGGGCTTTGTGGTCATGGTAATACTATCAGCATGAATGAAGCAATCAGTTATCATTCATGCCTTCTTTCTGTGTCCTTCTCTATCAGAATTTGGTTTTCTGCTAAAAAGAACCATGAAATACCTAAATAGCATCCATGATATGTTATGGTCCCTAAAGTAATAAAACCTTTGAAAAGCATCCTTTCACTTTTATTTACTATTTTATGCAGACAGTATGAACTTGAGATATTGATATGTTTTGTCTGGTCAACTTAATTTCTGTTGTTAATAAACATGTATTCTTACATTTTTAGGTCTGTAACACATTCCAAAAAAAGTTGGGATGGGAGCAATTTAGGGCTAGTGATGTAGAAAAACAAAATGTAAACAGGTGATTGTAAACATTATTTAGTACAAAAGAAGCATCCTTGTAAGGGCCCGTCTCTGAGGAGAAAAGATGAACCGATTATCTGCCGTTTATAATGTGTGAGAAAGTTACTAAAATGTTTAAAAGACTGGAAGGGACTTGCATATTTCTCCCTCTACAGTGCATAATTTGTAAATTCCCCCATTGCAGGACTAATAAAATATTATCTTATCTTATAATATTATTAAATGATTCAAGGAATTGGGAAGAATTTGACCCCACATTCATACCACATGGGCAAAGGATTAGTTTGGCAAACCTTTGTCAAGCACTAAAATACAGAGTTACAGTCACAAATGGCACTTAAAACTTTACTCTCCTCATGTTAACCGTGTCCAGAAGAAGCATCGACTTCTCAGGAGGCTTCTAGGATGGACAATCACACAGTGGAAACGTGTTTTGTGGTCAGATAATTCAGTGTTCTGGGTCTTTTTTTGGAGAAAATGCAGAATGCGTGCTCCAGACCAAGTGTGGTGTCAGTGTCAGTGTCTGTCATGGTACGGGATTATCTCAGTGCCTTTGGTAGGTCACTGACATTTACACTTATATGATAGCAGCATTAATGCAAAAAAGTACATTGAGATTTTACAGCAACATTAATTTCTTCAAGACATTTTTTCAAGGGAAGTCCATGGATTTAAAAGACCCCCAACCCCCCCCCCAAAAAAAAAACCCAATGCAAATCAGAAAATCTTAGCATTGAAATATGGAAATTCATTCCAGTCTTTTTATGAGAAACACTGTTTTCAAACATTTTTTATAATTTTCCCACACACTTGTATGTAGGAATAGATTTTTTAACAAATAAAATGATGTCTCCTGGGTTCATATATAAAGAATGGATAGAATAGCTCCTTCAGATAGCCAGCTAGTTTAACTTATGTTAGTAATGTTAATGAACAAGTAAACCCTGTTAAACTCACCTCAATATATCTTTTATAGTCATTTGATTCAACATGGACAACAGAGTCACAGTTGCAAACAGTGCAGCGAGCAACACTGTCATTCTATTTTTGATCCCTATCAAGCAGGGACACACTTCAGTGTCGTCTGGGTGAAATGTGGTTTATTATTTATTTTCTTTTAACACTCTGACATAGTGCTGCACGGCACTAAACTGATGGACAGCAAAATATATCTCATATACATACTAAGCACAAAGAGAGACAAATTACAATGATCTATTTGTCCCGTTCTCACTATGTGTGTGTCATTCACTCTCAAGATTTATGAACTAAAATTCATATCACAATATTTTCCACTATCAGTGCCACAACGATATAATAGCATGATATACCAAAAGAATTAATCAAATAGACAAGACTTTAATATTACTTTTTTTAACTGCCATTGAAAAGTATAAGTTGGTAATGTATGAATTCAAAACATAGAAGTAAGTTCAGTTAAAATAAAAATAGCTTTTTTTTTAAGTGCTTGCCTGTTGTAGATGTTGATGTGTATTCCTCTACATGTGTAGTCCTACCTGTCCAGCCGTTGTTGTTCTCTTTGCTGACATCTGCACCATAGTGAAGCAGCACTCGTGCACACTCAAGGTGGCCAAGGGTCACTGCCAGATGCAGAGGAGTGCGCCCCCGAGGGTCCAGTACCTCCAAATCTACCTGAGAAAAACAGGTGAAGAGCAGTAAGCAAGAGAATGTGACAGAATAATTATTTCTTCATATCCAGAAAGCACAGCTGAGGTGAGACAGAGTGATGCTGAGCGAAAGGACAAGAGAAAATTACACAATCGCACTCTAGCATCACAGAGAAAGCTGATGCCATGAGAGAAAAAAGAAGTAAGTATGAGAACCAATGTTAATTCTACAGCAATCAAAAACCTAAAAACAAAACAATTAGCCCTGTTTTTTTTACATTATCTTACATAAACAAAAAATCTTTACCATTCTTTGGATATGATGTTTGAATTCAATATCGTGCAGCGTTTACTTTGCATATTTTATTACAGTGGTCCTTAAGTTTGTAAACCCATTAGAAATTTCTATATTTCTGCATAAACATAAACAACGTTACATAATTTAGACAGTCATATCTTACTTGGTCATTTATTTATTAAGAAATATTATCCAACATTTATATATATATATATATATATATGTGTGTGTGTGTGTATGAGTGGCAAAAGTATGTGAATCTCAAGAATTAGCCGTTAATTTGGAGGAGAAATTAGAGTCCAGTGGTTTCAATCAATGGGATCACAATCATGTATGGTTACACTGGACTGCAGAGTCTGAGTCCAGAGTCAGAGTCCATTATAACATGTTTGTGTTATATTGAGAAACAAATATAAAGTTTTTTGAGAGTCAAAAAAAAGAGTTTAGCTCTTTTTTTTATGTTCACCGGGCTTGAAAAGAAACAGAAACAGATCCACAGATATGACCTATTTAATCATTCCCCTCAATACATAAATGAACAAGTATGGTATTTTGTCTCATATGTTCACTTGGGTTCTCTTTGTCTAGAATTTAGGACTTGTGTGAAATCTAAAGTTGTTTAGGTCATATTTTTGCAGAAAGGTTCACAAACGTTTAAGCACCACAGTATGTGATGAATATTATATATAAAATGTTTTTATATATATGCTGGTAGATACTGTTGTTCAGGTACTGACATGCTAGTGTGTTAGAAACTAATGCAAAGCAGTGCTGGTGTTTTTAAGCACAGCACAACCCACCACTGCTGTGTTGAAGGTAGACCACAGACCGTAAATATTGAGCCAACAGCATCTTGTGTCCACAAACTGACCACTGATAAAGAGCTCAATAGAGATTCAGACAAACTGTAAATGGAAAAAAGGAAACTATAGTCTCTAACTGTACACCACATGCTGTATCTATACTATAGGTGGACAGACTCACATCAGTGCCATACACAATACCATACAATTACCACATCAGTATTAATACTGTGCTGAGAATGCTTCACTACCACAATAATCTATCATCAGCAGTATCATGGTTGTTCTTTTCAAATGACAAATTGTGCATAGTGTGTGTTAGTAAACCCCAAAATGCATCTGTGTGGTAGGTAGACCTGATGAAATGACCAGGGATTATAGGTACAAGTCTGGTTTACCTAAGATATTTGATTTACAGGTCTGCCCCATTTAATGACCAATCCAATCAATGTCTTTGGCTTTAACAACTTAGGAATTTACAATTGCAATAAATAATAATAAGAAATAAAAACCTCTCTTTTAACTCTGGGAGTTGCAGGGTAAAGAGGTGGTGTGTGTGTGTGTGTGTGTGTGTGTGTGTGTGTGTGTGTGTGTGAGTGTGTCTGTCTGTCTATCTGTCTGTCTGTCTGTCTGCGTGCGTGTGTGTGTGTGTCTGTGTGTGTCTCTGTGTGTGTGTGTGTGTGTGTCTGTGTGTGTCTCTGTGTGTGTGTGTGTGTCTCTGTCTGTCTGTCTGTCTGTGTGTGTGTGT
>JAUZSU010007140.1:0-11312 GCA_034780255.1 Parotocinclus maculicauda
GCGCACATTTTGAAGTAGATTGTGATTTATAAAGCAGAAACAGCGTACAGGTGTGCGTGCGCACGGTTTTATAAATCAGATTTTTTTTGTGCGTACGCCATTTCCTGCTTTTGTGCGTACGCACACTTTTACGCCAGAATCCACAGAGAGTTTTATAAATGAGGCCCCAGGTAAGGACTTCACTGCTTGGGGTCTTTCCCCACTTTGGGGAGTGACTTTGATTTCTTGATAAGTCTGTGAGTGAAAGCCAGAGGTCATGTTGATGTTGGCCCGGTTGGATACAATGTCTAAATGGATGCCACGGATCTTGAATACTTGATGAATCAGAGGTTCTGCCATATTCTTGGCCATAGGCAGTTTGGGAAGGGTAAGGAGCCTTAGAAAACCTGTCAACCACTGTGAGGATGATAGAGCTACAAAATTGATGGCGATGTGGGGCCACACCCAACTGGAGATGGGTAAGGGCTGCAGCAAGCCAGTGGGGGTAGTTGTGATGACTTGCATCAGATGCATACTGGGCAGTGCGTGACATACTTCTTCATGTGTTCTTTGACAGATGCCCACCAGAAGTACCTCTGGAGAAGGGACTTAGTGTGGTTTTCACCTGGGTGACCACAAACTTGGAACAATGTCCCTATAGTAGAACTGCTGATCTGGTCACCTGGGGAACATACAACTGGTTGGGTGATCCATTGCTGTGGTCGTATTCTTGTATCTGTGACTGGTGTACCTTAAAACGAAATTCCCAGGTTAAGCCAGCCACAACATGGTTGAAGGGCAGGATAGTGCTGACTGAAGCAGGGGTGTCCACAGAGGAGAACTGGTGAGAGAGGGCATCAGGCTTGATGTTTCTAGACCCAGGACAGTAGGTTTATGTCTCCTTGAGAGTATGGACAATGCTGACATCTCCTCCTACAGAAAAAAATCATTGCCCATTTGTGAGTGCTTAGTTATCTGTACTGTACCACTGCTTCGATGGCACCTGGAATAGTTCCAGCATAATTATGCTTTCTTACATTATTAAAAGTAAACTTAAAACTTGTAACATTTTTCATTTCTAAGAGTCTTTTTGTTCTTCTTTTTTATCTGAACGAGAGGAAAATCTGACTTCCTCACTAACCTTCTCAATTTATGGATATAATTTTCATACTGAAAAGCCGAAATGTAATTCAACAACCATGTGACTGTGCGTCTTTTAAAAGATAAACCAAAGAATGCTGACCAATATGAGTTACAAACAGGCATAGCAACATGTTTGCATATTCATTGTATAATGGACAGAGCTGTGGACTACCAAGTATACAAATACATGTACAGAGCAGCATTACTGTCCAGAGAGCAATAGAACAGCAATAGAGACCTATACAACATAAACTGTCTCAACTCAGTAGCTTTTAAATTATCCAGCTCTCTTAGTGATCAAGTTTTTTCTTGAAAATTTTACTGGTATATGTGGAAGCTAATGCAGGTCGTGACGAGGAAGATAAAAGAAAGGGGCAAACCAAGAATCGGAGTCGAAAGTGAACTGGCCATAAATTATATTACAGTTTTGCTATGGATTTTTATTGTAATGTGGCCAATTCATGGTTTTACTGTAAAATTTCACAGTACATTTTTCATGGGCTGTCTTGCTGGAACTTGAATTACATCAGATGATTACTGAGCCTTGAATGAAGCCTTCACTCTCAGATATAGTTAATGTTATGTATATGTTCAAAACTAATGTCTGATCATTATATCTATTTTGATCTACCTGTAAGCAATACAATTTGCATAATGTCTCATTATCACACCGAGCACACTAGTACATATTATACTTCTTAAAAATCTAAATAATGTTCTAACACATATGGATTTTAATATAGCATATAACCAATTAAATAGAATGTCCATTTGTCTCCTGGTAGGGTTGGAAAAAAAGATTAGCACTATGGTACAGTCTTAAGGCAAATAGCTTGGACTGTAGTATGCAAGTGGAAACTCAGTGATTTGGAGGTATGTAAGATTGCCTAAAGGGATAGCATGGCAGAGTGTGAACATGCCTTTGATTAAGTTAAATTTATATATTTCTCTTTACAAAAATAAATAAATAATAAACCACATATTATTTATGACTCCTTGTTTCCGAAGTTCACCCAATTGTAACAGTATCAACAATTTTAATAATTTTGTGATGTTATTTAATGATAAGATATTCTGCACAATTGCTTAACTAGCTGTAAATCAAGACTACTGTGCAATCTTTTACCCAAATTTATATTATTGAACTGTCCACACTGCTCAGTTCAAGTCATTATTGTGTTTATTTGACAATATTCAAACATGCTTACTTAAAGAAATGATACCTAGTATTAAAGAGCCACTGCTAATTACTTTAAATTCATCTCAGCTTTGGTTATGTGCCCAAATTCTTTATTAAACCATTGATTTAAAAATCTAAAAAAAACATTTTTTATTAATAGCTTTGTATTACCTCCAAAGTAATAGCATTTATGAGACATTTCAGTGAGGATTCAGGCTCCATCACAGTACTGAACATTGTAAATGAAAAGTGAAGTACAGTGTTC
This sequence comes from Parotocinclus maculicauda, assembly GCA_034780255.1. Lineage (NCBI taxonomy): Eukaryota > Metazoa > Chordata > Actinopteri > Siluriformes > Loricariidae > Parotocinclus > Parotocinclus maculicauda. The sequence continues at coordinate 2,568 of JAUZSU010007140.1, forward strand.
CTTGGGGTCTGTACTGGGCCCGCTATTATTTTTTATCTACAAGAAATGGAATAAACCCCCCACTTTCATTCAGGATTCAGACACTTTTTAAAATTTAAAGTCAAGACTAAATACATACTTATTTACACAGGCTTTTGTTAGACTTGTTTAGACGCATGGCTCGGTATCCTGGGACCGTAGTCTGGAGGAATGTCTGGCCTGCCTGGCTTGTCATGCCTTGGCCTTCAGCTGGGGGGTTGGGCGTCGCTCTCATTTTTCAGTTGTGAGTTGTGCATACTTGTTTCATACTGCATAACTGGGAATTTAAACAATGGGAGTTATGGTGATTTGGAATGTTGGCTTGCTGTCTTCTTGCCGGTCAGTTGTGACCACTCAGGCTTGTTGATTGCTTGTGTAATGGTACACTGATTTCCCATGTGATCCCTCTTGGCTGTGTTACCTGCTGTTTCGTACCTTTCTAGCTATGTTGCTATATCTAATGAGTCTTATGCTACATTTAGTATCAGTGGTACAGTCATGATCTGTGAATAGACTCTAAACAATAGCTAACTATATTTTATCTTTTTGCACAGTGTGTGTTCTGGTACTAGCTCAAGTCCACACGCTAAGATGTTCCTCTGCTTTAGCCCCACCCAAGCTTTTTTTCTCTCATCAGCCCCATCAACCCATAGAGATCAGTAATTCTCTTCCTCCTCCAGTTAAATGTGGATGTTATGCCACCAGGTCTTTCCCAGCAAGGACACAAGATCTTACAGACAGTCTGTGTAGTGGACTAAATAATGCAGATGTGCATATTTTAGGTTTCTCTATACGTGGTTTCTCATCACTAATGGTATATACACTATATATTTTTTATTCTCTGTTTTATTATACTTTTCATAAATTGTTATTTTAATTGAATAACTTGGTTAATTCTTACATATAACATTGCTGGTCCCTTCATTAACTTTGACAGGTCGGGACTTTTGGTTTAAGGAGGGACTTCCAGTGAGAGGTTGGGTAAGGGGTAAGGTTGTTGATGATGAGCTCTTTTTTCAACTGTGAATGTAATGCTGTGTTGAAATGGCAAAGACACACACAGCATTGCAGGAAAACAGGCGTTTATTAATAAATTGGCAGGCAGAAATCAAGTCAGGCAGTCCAGGGTCAAACATGGTAATCCACAAAAGGTCAGAAGGGCGAGACAAGGCAAGGTCGGAGGAACGGAACCAGGTTGGCAACTGTAAATAGAGCGATAATACAATGTATACTATAGTGTAGTGGCGAGCACTTAGAAACAAGGAATAAACCAAGTGATTTAGCAATGAGTCAATATGAGTGGAGTGAATATATAGGGAGTGTGGTGATGAGTGCCAGGTGTGTGTAATTTATATTGTCAGTGATCGTGAGCCTGTGCTTGGGTGAGTATTGTTGTAGTCTGTGGGAGGCAAGGAAGGTTAAGGTCTAGCGGGTTGGTTTCCAAGAGAGGACTTACAAAGGCAGCCGCGAGAAGCTGGGCGATCCGGATGGGATGAATGAAGAGTCCAGGACATCTTTGGCACCCACCCAACAGTGCTTAACCTTACCGTAACCCTTCAAGTCCGCCTTTTATTTCAGCCACGAGCCGCACCTCAGAGAGTCCAGCAGGCGGTGGACCATGTAGCCGGGGGCCTATTTAGAATTTTAAATGTCCCGATGTATTTGGGCTACTCGCTACTTCCCTGGAGGTGGAGATTCCAGGTTTTGCTCAAGTTATTAAATGAGCACTGATTATTATGTTATAGAACTCATTTTGAACAGAAATGTCAGATTGAACCATAAAATAATGAGTACCTGTTACTTAGTAAAAGAATGTATGCAGCATGTAAATTGTCCATATTATAAATTCATTCAAGACCACTTGATATGCTCATAATGTGACACTGATTAATATTGGGGTCTTGAATCTTAGCTTTTTATTTACATTTAATCTAAGTAAAGGGAGGGAATTATGAGAGGCAGGGTTTAAGCAAAGCAAAAGATAGAGAATAGTGCCATTTCAGGGAGGCCTTATTTAATTTACTGCAGGTCGATGGAGGTTCTCCAATTGCCTTTGCTGAACTAATAAGTAACCCACACACGCAGTCCATCTCTGCCCATCTCCCATTAGGCCTTTGAAATCGGCCTCAAATTGCCTGCTCAAATGGAAAGCTCACTCCTGTTCATTCTGTTTTCTGTCATTTTGCTCTTTTCCCTCCCTCCACACTCTTGGCTTGGCTTAACATATCTTTTTCTTCCACATGGATTTTCTACCACTTTTATGCTGTACATAAATAGTTTGACTTACTTATCAATTTGTGACATATGTGCACACCACTTAAAAATAATTTCAATCTAAATTAATTCACATCCAGAACCACAGATGTGGGAGCCTCATCAAATGAAGGTGTAGTATGCCTACCCTGTAAGGGATTTCATCTCTGGCCTCACATGGGTGACACCAGTCTGTGGATTGAATGTGGCCATATGAATTGTAAGGGTAAATTAGGACTATTTATTATATATATATTTAAACAATATATATTGTTCTGCCATGTGACACTGGACAAAATAATCTTATGATGCGAAGGATAGCTGATTGCCCAAACTCAATGAGTTCCTTGTTAGTCCGTAGAACTCAGTTGTTTCATTTCATGATATATATATTTCATATACTGCATGGTGTGTGAGTAACAAAGAAAAATGTTACTCAAGTAAAATTAACATTTTAGATACAAAGTACTACATGTGACTACATAGTCCACATAATAAAGGATATTGGGGAAAACCACATTTGATACCTTCAGTAACATACATATTGCATATATTATACACTCCTGGTCAAAAAGAAAAGAAAGGTCCCACCTAAAATATACAGCTTTTAATGATCTGAAAATTGCCAACAACAAAGAAAAATATAAGAATTTTAAGTATGCTAACATTTGCTTGTCTCTGCTCATTGCTGCGGTGACCTATTTGGGGTGAAAAGCTGTAAACAAGAAAATTGAAAATTCATAGTCATGTACGTAAAAAATAAAATATAAAATAATGAAAAGATAAAAAGAGTTTATATAATTTTAAGGCTAATTATAAAGGCTAAGCTTTTGGTTTTACTTATACAGGGAGGCATGGCTCGGGTTTATTATGGACAGAGTCAGGGGTTATGTCTATTATGTCTGCATTAACATGCCTTGACCTTTGGCTAGAACTGTCTGGTGGGTGGATTAGCTGGGCTGGGCTTTGGTCCCCTTGATCTTATGTTATGCATCCTTGCCTTAGACTAAGGGCAGAACCGAGGTTCAGAATCAATGAGACTTAAGGTGATCTGGGATACTGGGTTGATGCCTTCTTGCCTCTCAAGTGCGATCACTCGGGTTTGTTGATTGCTAAGGAGGTAGCTTGCTGATGTCTCATGGGATTCCTCTTGGCTATGTTACCTTCTGGTTGTCCTCTTTCTAGCCATGCTGCTATAACTAATGCTGCAGAAGTCTCAGGCCACACATGGTATCTGTGGTTGTTAATAGACTTTGTGCTCTTTAATAATAATAATAATTAATTAATATAATTAATAATTAACTATATTTTGTCCTTTCTTTCCAAGTTTGTATTCTTGTTCCAGTTCCAGTCCCACACACTATAATGTTCCTTCACTTCAGATCCAGTTCTTTCTGTTATCAGCTCCAGCCTTACCATGCTGGGGCTAGTGATAACATTCTGCCAAGCAGTTTACTGCTAAGGACTCAAGCTATAAAAGCGGTCTAAATAATGCAGATATTCATATGTTTAACCTTATTTTTTTTTATTATCACTATATACTTATTTGACTAGATAACTTGCTTTTATAATTTATGTATCTATTATATAGTTTCTCCCAAGAGTTTTTTTTTTTTTTTTTTTGCTTTGAGACAATGCTTCATTTTAAAAAAATGCTATATAAATAAATCTTGACTTGAAAAATCTGACTTGGCTTAAAGCATTCAGAAATACTGGACTATATTTCTTAAATAAGAACTTTATTGTCTGTTACCACTGTACATTTGTACAGACCAGAAACATCAGACATGTCAAACCTTGAGGAAGGCTACAACAGGGATCCTATACCAAGCATTATTACAGAGCATCTAGTAGTAAGTTTTTGGTGAGTGAAGCGCATATATACACTTAGTGGTGACTGTGTAGGCCTTTTAAGTACAGTGAATTCATTCCCATGTGCAAGAAACCAGTTTGAGAGGATTTAAGCTTTGTGGCATAATGTGTATAAGGCTGTGGTCATAAAGTGGTATACATGGTCACCAACAATTTAAAATATTCCCCGTCATACCAACATCATCACCAGCCTACGTTGTTGATAAAAGCAATAGAAATTAACACTTATCAGATCAGGCAACAGGAGGCACCTGGTGTGTTCATCTGCTATATATATATAATGGCTAACATAATAAAATAATCTAAATAAATGGCCTAATACTTGCACACTAACCACTAACTCTCCACTCCACTGGCTGGAGAGTACACACAAACAGTATGTTTGTGTGTGTGAGTATTTTGGAGCTGCCAGCAGTCTGCATTGTTCTGATTGCATGCTGTATTCTGCATTCACCACACCCAAGATTTAGGGTTGTACTGTTTTCCCATTCTGTGTTTCCTAAACTGCTGATTCCAAATAAAAAGATGAAAGACTGGACAAGTGTGTGTGTGCATGTGCCTGTTCATAGTCCTGCAGAAGGAGGTGTATCATTTGGAAGCCGCTATCATATACAATCTTTCACACTGACACCAGGTTATTGGCTCATTAATCAAGAGGTCATGACATAGGTGTAGGAAGTCCAACAAAAACACATGGAGCCTCATTTGTAAATGATGAGTAACCGGCATGTATAAATAAATACTTGACGGGAAGAGGATTCAAATTGACAACCAACTTTGACCCATGCATACAACCATAAGCACATGGCACATAAGTGAGCGGGGAATTGGTGACACACTGTGGTAAAATTAATAATTGCAGCTGAATGCGCAAAGCAACAGCATCCGCGCATACAGTACCAAATTAAGCTGCATTCTGGCCACTAAGTAAAAAATCATGTAGATCTAAGCATTATTTTGTTTGATGTATTTACCGATGTATTAGTAAATACCAGATCATCAGTCTGTTTTCATGCTGTATATTAAAACGAATTGCTCCAAACAACTACTTGAACTACTTTAACAGAGGAAGGACACGATATGTTTATTGTAAATAACTGGACTCAAGTTAATTTAATGCAGCAGTTTAATTTGCTGTAATTGTATTAATTTGTTCTTGTAATCCAGCATCTGAAAACACAACCTCAGATTGACCTAAAATCCCAAAACTCAGGCTGGAGTATTTCGAATCTTGGTTACAAATGCAAATTATATATATAATGAAAGATGAAAGTCTGAATGTGTGGTATTAAAGTCTGAATTTATGGAATGAACTCTGAATACTCTGAATATATGGGATGATATATTAACATGTCATTTGATTTTAATAATTTATAGTTAGATATCCTTATCACCAAAGTGACATTCTGGATTTCTTGGCTTTACAAAATGGCATCAGTGTTTTGTTGAACTAGAAAACTTTTTTGCAACATCAAACCATTATGTTATATTTCCAAATTGTGATTCAAGATTCTTAATAGTTATCAGTAACCGTGTTCAGCAGAATGTTGCTGAAAGAACATTATGTGTAATCCTTGAAGGAATTTACTAGTTTCTTAGGGAGATGTTGGCTGAAATAGCACTTCAGGTACAAGCTGATAGACAAGCACATTGTACTCATTCTGCTTCTCAGAAAGGTAGACCTAGGTAAGTGTTACAGATGCAAAAATATGCTATTTCTGGCACACAAGTATTTTGCTGTATCCGTATCATTGATAAGGTGTAAAAGTAGGCTGCCATTGTGTGAAGCATGCATTCTTCCTGAATGTGCTACAACTTGATTTCCTTCTCACCTTTGTAAAACAGAAAAATAGATATATAGATTATTATTATTTGTGTTATTATTGTTATTATTATTACTATTTGTGGTATTATTATGAGCAATAACATTAACAACTTTTATTTCTGAACGCGCACCCTCTCCATGCACCTGTCCAGGCTCGTTGATGCTAAAAGAATAGCAGCCCCAGCTATAGCTAGTTTTAATCAGTTTTCTTATTCTTCCTGATTACAATAATGATGAATAAAACAAATTTAAATGCTTTTTATGGTTAGTATCTGTCATTTCTGACTACAGAAATGTGAAAAAAGTTAGATCCCCTTATGTAGGCCTTATGTAGGTCAAGCAGTTGCAAACAAGATTGGCAATATGAATTACTAAGAAAATGTATAATGTGCATAATGTATTAAATAATTGTTTAATATTATTAATTGTAATTAATTAATTAGTTTTATTTGTTTACTCGTTAAGGTACAACATACCAGCTGCTATGCAGACTCACATGCAGGACTTAGGATTTAGCTGGATGACTATGTCTTAAATGGTATTTGTAAACATTTGAACGCTATACAAACACAGGGCACAACTTCGTTTAGTTGACTATGAAAATTTCAACATGCCAAATGATGATCTTGATTATCTTATTACTGAGAGCGGGAGCATTTAATAATAATAGATCCAGTGGGAAGAGCCTTAAGAAGTCAAAGAGTAATTCAAAGTAGGATCTACGATCTGTTCCAAATCAAGTGTGGTATGTGCTGTTTGATTAGCATTACAGTCTTTAAATACTAGCTGATTGATAAAGCAAGTTACAAAGGTTTATGTAAGGATAAAAGGACCAAACAATGAGAAATGCATAATGTTGTATTGTACTTTTGTAAACACTTCTATTCAAAATATCTGGGGCTGTACCTTTTGACACTGTAAAACTGGAAGTTGTTTGATTAATAATAATAATAAGGTGGTGTCTTTAAAGACCTTTTACTTTTTATGGAAAATGCTGGAATTTTAGATAGCATCGACACACTTAGGGCTCCATGTTTACCTTCCAAGAATAAACAGATCTGTGGATGAGTTTGTAAGCCAGTGGAACCACCACATCTTAAGGATAATGGGAAGTAGCTCACCACTGTGGACAGTGTTCAATGTACTGATGGAATGCTACAATGCCCACATGATCACTACCAAAGGGATGCTATGCTGAAGCCAATTAATCCATTAAGTGATGACAGAAATCATGGGATAAAACTTTTTCTCCCAGCATGCAACCTCCTTCAAGTATATGCCTAGTTTACTAAGTAATTTTGTTGTAGTAGACAGACAAATAGAACAGTGGAATGAACAAATACAAGCATTTTTAAGAATCACTCATACTGTTATTTTGTAACAGGCTGATTTAGTATACTGCTAGTTTTTGGCTGAAATTACTATATAAATATATGCAGTATATATTATGCATCAGAATATGTGATGTACAGTGGAGGAAATAATTATTTGATCCCTTTCTTTTCATTTGCCCACATAAAAAGATATGGAAAATCTATAATTTTAAGAGTAAGTTTATTTTAACAGCGGGAGATAGAATATATTTTTAAAAATCCAGAAAATAAAATATATACATTTATTTGCATTTTGCAGAGATAAATAAGTTTTTGATCCCCTACCAAATATTAAGAGTCAGGCGCTCCTAATAAACGCGTTACCTGCATTAAAGTCTTAAATTGTCACCTGTATAAAAGACACCTGTTTACAGATTCAATTAATCAGTTAGATTCTAACCTCTCTAACATGGGCAAGATAAAAACACTTGGATGTCAGGGACAAGATCATAGACCTGAACAAGGCTGGAATAGGCTTCAAATCAATAAAGCACACTGCATCAATGGGAGAATGGATGGAGCCATGTACCGTAAAATACTGAGGTACAACCTTCTTCCCTCCGCCAGGACATTAAAAATGGGTAGTGCCTGGGTCTTCTAGCATGACAATGACCCAAAAAAGAATGCCAAGGCAACAAATGAATGGCTCAAAAGGAAACACATTAAGGTTGTGGAGTGGCCTAGCCAGTCTCCAGACCTTGGTCCCATAGAAAACTTTTGGAGGGAGCTGAAGGTCTGAGTTGCCAAGCAGCAGCCTCAAAGTTTTAATGATTTACAGATGATCAGCAAAAAGGAGTGGACCAAAATTCCTCCTGACATGTGCGCCAACTTCATCATCAACTACAAAAAATGTTTGACTGCTGTGCTTGTCAACCAAGTATTAAGTTTTGTCTTCTAGGTGGATCAAATACATATTTCTCTCTGCAAAATACAAATACATTTATATATTTTATACAAAAAGATAATGGAAGATTCTTTAGATATTATATCTCTCACTGTTAAAATTAACCTACCCTTAAAATTATAGACTTTTAATATCTTTGTAAGTGGGCAAACAATTAGCAGTCAGCAAGAGCTTAAATTATTATTTCCTCCACTGTACTGAGTTAACCATATTGATGAAGACAAACTCTGTATTTTATAAATTCTTAAATACATTAATTGTGTGTAGTTTATTTTTCAATCAGCTTTATTTACATTATATTACACAAAACTATTTTCTAAATGCACATAATTAATTCTAAAAGGACAATAAGACAAAGTTGAAACATAGAACCATTAATTTTAAGAACACCATAATATCCTACACACAAAGATACTGGACTGCTACAGGGGTTAGACAATGAAACTGAAACACCTGGTTTTAGACAAAGGTTTGGCTATAGCAGTCCGGCCGTGTATATT
>JAUZSU010007151.1:0-11312 GCA_034780255.1 Parotocinclus maculicauda
TGTAAAGCTGCTTTGAGACAATGCTCCATTGTAAAAAGCGCTGTATAAATAAATTTTGATTGATTGATTGATTGATTAATTGAGTGTATTAGTGTGTTTTGCAGGTATTATTGGATCAGACACCACAGTTCTGCTGGAATTAGAGACCTTCGTCTTATAGAAGTCAGAGATCCTTCATCAGTGTTCACAGGATGCTATCAGTGGGAAGCTAGTGGCTTGACATTTTTTGTTGTTGCATTATTTTAAGTCCAGCAGTGACACTGAGGTGGTTTAATGCCCCAGCAGCACTTAGATGTCTCTTATCAGTTGCATTTAATGAAACTTACCATAGTTTATCCTAACAAATACCAAGCCAACCAAAATTTTGTGGACTTCAGAAACAGTAAATAGACTGTAAAATGCTTCACTGTAACATCAATATGTCTAATATAAGCTATTTTATTTAGAATGCTAGCAGACAACTTGAGTCAATTGCATGGTACCTGGGACAGACTTGTATCCTACTTCTTTGTCCCCTTGTACTGTCACTGCCCCCAGCGCAGAAGCCATGTTGATACCCTTTGCAGAAATGGATAATGAATCTTTTTGCAACGTTAGACAAGTTTGCAGCATTAGCCCTTCCCCACACGTTGAACAGCCGGGATTTAGAGGCATGTAATTGAGTGCTATATTATATATTATTTATATTTCAAATAGAATTTCAGAAATACATGAATACATGAAATATCCCCTTATTTTGTGAGCAGTATATAATAATCCAAAGAACCATGTACCATAGTCTTATCAAGTACTTTCCAGTAATGCTGTGTGAATAACAGTGAAAGAAATATGTTATTTAGTCTTAAAAGTCTAATCCAACACCACATTCCCTTTAATAGCGTTGTCATTTTACCCTTTGTGGACTGAACACATAGCTGCTACAAGTAAAACACAATTTACTGAGGTACTTAATAATGACCCTATTAGAGAGTGGCCATCCATCTACTACTTCTAATGAGGCTCTAATAGAGTGTGTCAGCATGTGCCACGGCTTCATGACTTAAGAGCTTGGCTACATGTTTGTGCACCCATACAAGCCGGCCAGGTTTGTGTTCAGAGCATTTAAAGTGGTCATTTGGGCTCATTACATGAACCTTAAGTAGTTTGCTTAAAGTTGCAGGGTGTGCATGTGCAAGCTGTGAACACTGGCTTCTCCCTAGAGGTTTATGCCTGTTATGTGTCTGTAGATGGGCTATTAATTTTTAAAGGCCAAAAAGCCAAAGCTAATTCATACTGCTGCTACACCTTCTAAACATTAAAGTCTTTCATTTGCTGATCACCTTTGTGCTACATGGTGGAATGGAGCATGCCAGGATTTTGACTGTGTGTATGTATAATTTTTTTCCTGAAAAGCAACCTAGGTTCAAAAACAAGGTTTGATCCCCCACTTTATGTTACTACATTTACATTTACAGCATTCAGCAGACGACCTTATCCAGAGAGACTTACAACTCATACAGTCTTTTAATTCAAGCAATGGTATTTTTAGGACCTTGCTTAAGAACTGTGGCAGCCTGGCAGAAGTGGGATTTGAACCCTGGACTATCAGGTCCACAGTCAAGTTTTTTAACCGCTAGGCTACCACAGTCCCCTATTATTAACCCTATTATTATATGATTATTATTATTCTACCTATTATACCCTATTAGTACTATTAGATCATGTTTATGTAGAGCATGTATTGCGCAATACAGTTTTATCACTGTGAACTGTTCTTAGTTACAGCTCAGGGCTATCATGCAGATAAATACCAACAACAGGCTTTACAGATCTAGGACATATAAATTTAGAACTAGCATTCTGAGGTTGTTGTTGAAGAACACTGTGCCTAAACTTTAAATAGAAGATGAAACATTAGCTGTTTTGGCACTGATGACAGGCATGCATACAGCATTAGCAAATGAATGAGGGAGCACTTTCCATAGGAAATGTTTAGTACTCTGGTTAGCATAATGGTTACTCTTTTATAGATCTGTAAACATAATGGTGATTCTCATTTATGCTTCATTCATACAATTACAGTTAATTTTTGTCACAGATATTTCTTGTAAAATTCCTACAGAGAAACAAATTTAGCCAAAAAGGAGCAAAAGCTGAATATTTCTGAGAAAAGCATTGATTGAAATCCGAGACAAGGATTTGAGCCCAGGATCTGGGCTACCCAGGAACAGCTGTTTCCAAACACTAGTTCTTGTGAGTGAAGACAAAACAAGATCACACAGTTGCTGCAAATTACATCCATAATGTAAATCTGCTGTTCCACCAAATTCTAAACACGCTCTATTGGATTGATATTTGGTGACTATGGAGGCTGTTTGAGTAAAAGGAATTCACTGTCATGTTCAAGAAACCAGACTAAGATGATTTGAACTTTGTCTACTTGTCATGTGGAAGATGATTACAGTGTGGTCAGAAGCACTTCAGTGAAGACAGCAATAAATAAATAAATAAATAAATAAATATGTTTAGGTTTTCCTCTCTGTGTCTGTGTGGGTTTACTTCGGGTGCTTTGATTTCCATTCACAGTCCATAGACATTAGGTTAATTGGTAAGGCTAAACTGGCCTGGTGTGAGTGTGTATGACTACTTTTAGTGTAACCTTGTTCTTGTGATTAAATGGCCTCTGCAGCTGATACTATATTAAATAAATATAATTCATTTTAAGCAAAAGTAAGTCAAACAACTAAATTATGATAATTTTATTGTAATTATAACGCAAACTGTCAAATTAATCAGTCGCTTGCATTAGTGAATTTGTTAAAAGATTTCTTTAAAAATGCCACATCAATGTTTCTTCTTCCTTGTGTTGCTGGGACTAATACTATCCTGTAAGTGAGCAGCTCTGTCTGCACTTGTGTGTGTGTTTGTGTATTTGTGTGTGTGTGTGTGGGGGGGGGTGTAAGTGTGGTCAAGTCGATATATCACTATGCTTTAGAACTAAATGTCTCCACAAGGATAAAAAAATCTGACACTGTAATTTGCGGGGACATAAAGCAGGCAACTTTCTTTTGAAAAATTAGGCCTACTTGTGATAGACAAACTTGTGTGGCATGGGTGTGTGTGTGTGTGTGTATGTGAACAGTCGTAATGGTAGCATGTGGAAAGCATTTAACTTGTTGGCCTGTAGAAATGCAGTTTCCAGAGTCATGTGAGTCCTTCATCTGTGACCCGTGCACACTGTAAAGCTCTACAATTAGCCTTACTTAACCCTGCACAGCCAGGAGCATTCCCACTAAACCAGCCTCTACTGACTGACTCAGGTACAGTGAGAACCTCAACATGGTGCCGCAAGTTTTTCCGACTTAAATATAGATGTAGCAGTGGTAACACTAGGGCAGTTGAGCTCCCAGTTTTATCAATGAGTAGGGAAAAGAAAAGGAAAACAAAAACCCAGATCCAGAGGTTTTAGGTTGCTTTCATTAGCTCTACCACACATAAGATGATTGCTCCAGGAAAACAATCTACTTTTTGTCACTGAGGTAAAATGGAACAACTGTGCTCTTTTACTCTGAGCACTGGTGCTCAGTGTTGATGAAATCCAGACGTAAGAGGCGGTAATCACAGGGAGGGAAGATTTGCTCTGGAAAATGTAGTTCTGCATTTATAATATTGCGGCTGCTCTTTTATCCTGAGGCCAGAGCTCTCATGGGACTAATAGTTCTTACTCGGATAGGTGGCCCTTGGACCCTGTGCTCTTACTGATGGCAGACATATGGCTTCCGGTTTCGTGTGTGTTGTACAACAGATGTCAAACCTAAAGTTTTTATCCACTGTTTTATTCGCATGTGCACACACATGCACATTCCCCTTCTGTTTACTGTTTCATTTTCTTCATATAGGATGATGATGTGTCTTCAGTGTTGAATGGGACTCAGAGGAACCATGGAAAGATGAGCAGGTGCCTGAGATTGTTATACAGATGATCATGTTTCTCTTTTCATAGTCCAGAAACGATTTTGCTTTCAGTGAAAACTTTCCTAGTTGAGTATATAATTCCAAATATTCAAGTTAGGCTATCGAATGCATAAAATATTTTATTACACAAATCACAGCAAATATATTGTGTACATCATGAATATTTGCTAGTTTACCTGCTCACATTTGAAACTAAATAAATATTTTGTTTCTTTAAACAGTACTACCCACGCACAAAACAAACAAAATAGTTATTGCCAAAGCAATACTTTCAAAATGTATATTATTTGGCTTTTATTTATGAAAGCATATGAAAACAATTATCTCAGAATTTGTGAAAATGTGATTTATGAAATTAGAAATGTATTGTATTATATTTTAATGTGTTAAACTATAATCATGTCTGAAAGCCCTTGCTAATACACACTGCTCAGCAAAGCTAGGGGATATTTCAAAATGAATACGAAGGGACAAAAAAATGCACTATGTAAAAGGCTGAAAGTGCTAGAGGATATGAATGTTCCTTAATCTTAAAAGTGCACATCCTGCAATTTCCCAGCCCTTGCAATGCCTCTGCAGCATGATATGCCTCAATGTGAAGCTTGAGGAGCGATTGGATTTCCTGAAGCTGGTCAAGCACAGACAACAGTGGCAACAGCATTTGGAACATCCCAAAGCGTGATTAGCAGACTGTGGAGACTGGACAGTATGAAGAAGACTAGGGCAGGATCGCCCACCTGACACAACAGCAAGAGATGATCGCTACTTAACCTTATTAGCAAGAAAGAGCAGTCGCAGCAATGCAACAGAGTTACAGGGACAATTTCTTGCTGCCACTGGATGACGGATATGCATCCAGACCATATGATATCAGCTACATTATGTTGTACTGCACGCCCGGTGACCAATGATATGCAGTCTGTTATCGCTTAAAGACCGTAAAACCCGTGGAAGGTGGGCTGTTGAACAACGTCACTGGACATGTGATGAGTGGTCAACTGTCCGCTGCAAGCAAGAGTGGCAGAGGATCCCACAAGAACTGCTGGACAATATGATCTTGTCCATGCCCCATCACTGTGCTTTGGCAGTCTTGGGTGATCATACACCCTACTGAACTGTTAGTGTGAGACACTCTCATCCAGTTTAATGAAATAAAAATAAATGCTTTTTAAAAAATGGATTCATATTCATTTTTAAATATACCCTATTTATGTGAGTGTTTAGAGAAATACAGCCTTAGGCTGGAGGAGTTTTCAGTCATCTGAAACTGTATCAGTTTGTTGACTGAATAAAAATAACGTAACATAGTCTTTATGGGGAGCTAACTAAAATTTACATTTTAGGAAAGAAAAATAACTTGTCACGGGTGTTGATCCACTCAGACCCTTTGTTAAGCCTCAGAACTGAATTGACTTGTATTAATCCAAGTCAGGTTTAAAAAATTCGCAGCCTCTCAGAGTGTTGTGCCATCGGCACCTCAACAGTTCTGGGACAAAATAGTTGACTGTCATAATGCCAGAGAAGGCTCTAAAAAGAGTAATTAGACTTTCCACTGTCTGAAATATCATTGTGAAACAGATCCTTTTACAGGTATTAGTCATTTCTGCAGTGTTTTTGCTTGCTGGATTGCTTTCATGTTCCATTTCTGCATTACAGAGCATTCAGAATAATGCTTAACAAAGTTTTTTCCTTGACTGAGCCCAGTCTACTGGCTTCCTATTGGAGCCATGATTTACTCTTGATATATCCCTAAATGTTCTGCTCCATGTAATTTACATTTGCTTCAGAACCACACACCTGCACAACTTTGGGTCAGGGAGCCTCAAGCAACTTTCTATGAGATTAAGTCATGCCAGCAAGGCTAGATCTTGATGTTTCAGTGTCCTGATTTCTCACTGGTGGGCTCACCTCTTCAAAAAATACATAGCATGTCCCTTCTATCCTATGCACTTTTGTTGTATCTGCATTGTCAATTAATTTTTTTAATTTCCCACAGCTCTATGGTTTGCTATATGTGCCCCTAACATCAAACTCATGTGTCAGCTCATCATTTGAAGCTAAACCACAGCAAAACTGAATTGCTTTACATTCCTGTAAATCCTCCATTATTAAGATCTTGCCATCTCCCAGCTGAACTCACACCAACACACCTTCTGAGAATGCAATAAACCATGAAGTTTTCTTGGCTAACCAGTTGAGCATCATTGCTCATATTTCCAAACTGACCATGTCATGAAGGTGCCTCCTTTACAACATCAGGAGAATTTGACCCTTCCAGGGAAGCCACCCAGGTGCTTGTGCAATCAATTTTTATATCAAAACTAGATTACTGCTATGCTCTTCAGGCTTGTCTTCTAAGGCCTCTAATCAAACCCCGCTCTGTACCTCATGCCCTCCGAGACACAAGTTTGACATGACTGGATACTCCATGTAAGATGAAAGGAAAACAAGCATCAAGAATCTTTACTGCCCTGGTACCCAGGGGGTGGAATTAACTTTTCCTGAATGTTTGAATGGCTAAGTATCTTGATTTCTTTAAGCAGCAACTAAAATCCTCACCTCTTCACTAAAAACTTCAGTGAAGACTGAAAATGCAAATGAAAAGAAAACGCTTGTTTGTTGACTGTGTTGATTTTACCTATGTCACATCCTACCAGGTTCTGGTTGGAAAGTGTTCACATTGCTTATTTTGTACTAACACAAGGTTTTGTCTACTTGGAAGAATACAAACTCTTGTGAGTTGCTCTGGATAAGGGCGGCTGCTAAATATTATAAATGTAATCTTAGAACTTGCTTGCTTGTGGCACTTACAACTGTTTATAAGCTGCCCTGGATAATATATAAGATAAGGCTAAATATAAATGTAAGTTTTCTAAATGGAAAAACTGAAAACAAATCTCTGAAAACACCTCTCTGGTTGCTTTGCAAAACCCCCACAGTACTGCCAAGCTGCTGTAGGAAAATTAACTGCACTGCATGAACTGCACTGTATGAACAAATATGATCTATCACTTGTATGTTTATATAAAAATAAAAAAACACCTGCAATGTATCGCAAAAATCAGTGTCTAAAGTATTCATAGTAACTGAAAAGGTGTTTTGGAGTGATGCATTGTATTTTGATGAATCAAACATTCATCATTCTAATTAACAAAGGTATGTTTATACAAGAAGAAAAAAAAAGCAAAAGAAGCACAGGTTGTGTGGAAGCTAATATTAAAATATTGTGTGGACAAGGGGAAGAACAGATTCTATGAAATATCAACAAATACTCAACGCCAATATTTAACAGTCTGTCAAAAAACTGAAGCTGAAAAGAGATGACACGTTACAAGTTAATAATTCAATAATATCTTAAAATTAATCTAATAAATTACATTAAATGAATGAAAGATTGGAGCTTTTACATGTTTTATACAATTACATAAATATACAACAACATACTTATTATTGCAAATCTTTGCGTACAGCTCAGACATGTTGTTAATGCAAGATGACCTAAATGTATTACTGAGCTAGTTCTGCAAAAGGGCAACGTTTTCAAGCTTGGAGTTTGCATGTTCTCCCCATGTGTGTCTCCTCTACATTCCCACATGAGGAACGCTCCCCTAAAAAAGTATCGGAACAGTGAGGCCAATACTTATTTTTGATGTAGACTAAAAATATTTGGGTTTGACATTAAAAGATGAATATGAGACAAGAGATCAGCATTTCAGCTTTTCTTTCCAGGTATTTACACCTGGATCTGATACACAGTTCAGAAGGTAGCACCTTTTGTCTGAGACCACCCATTTTCCTGTGAGACAAAAGTGTTGGAACATGTGATTGGGAGGTGCGTTTTGTTGCCCAAGTGTATCCTGTTACATGGACTATTCAAACAATAAATAGAGTTGAATATCTATGCTCGGTTTCAGATTTGTGTTTCATCTGCTAGACTGTGCATTTATAGTTAGAGAAGTAACCAACATGAAAAAACAGAGAGCTGTTTAATGGTGAAATACACGCAATTGTATTGTAATTGAAGCTGAGAGAAGATGGAAAATCAGAGCCATTGCACAAATATTCGTCATAGCCAGTATAACAGTTTGGAATGTCCTGGAGAAGAAAATCACCACTGCTGTGCTAAGTAACAAATTTTGAACAGGTAGAGCAAGAAAAACAACAGCAGTTGATGACAGAAACATTGTGCGTGCTACAAAGAAAGACCCTAAAGCAACTATTTCTGTGATATTTCTGTGCATGGATTCTTCTGTGACGGGCTCATTGATCTTCATTCATGATGTCATGCATGATGGCAGTAGTACAATGAACTCCGAAGTCTACTGAAACATTTTGTCTGTCAAATTAAAGAGAGATGCAACCAAACGGATTGGGAGATGCTTCATTATACAGCAAGATAATGAGCCTGAACTCACTTCCGAAAGTAAAAAGGAATTCAGCAGGGGCAAAGAGGTGGGAGGTTTTGGACTGGCTTAGTCAATCTCCAATCTTCAACCCTATAGAGCATACATCTTACCTGCTATAAAGAAGACTGACGGGAGTAACCCCTTGAAATGAAATATCGCATAATGAAATATCCTCTAGTTTTTTGTAAGCAGTGTATTAAGTCTTATTCAGTTTAATCTATTTTTAGTTGATCTGGATAGGAGGACATCTGTTAAGACTTTTGCTCAAATAAAAAAATGGGTGGGTTCAGACAAAATGTGCTATCTTTTGAATTGTGTATCAGATCCAGATGTAAATACCTGGAGAAAAAAGCTGAAATGTCTCATATTCGTCTTTTAATGCAAAATCCAAAATAAAAGGTTTGGCCTCACTCTTTCAACACTTTTGGAGGAGAGTCCATAAGTGTCTCTAAAAGTGTCCTCTCTGTTAGTTGTGTGTGTGCATATGTGTGTATGTGCTGATGGAATAGGGATTTCCCCTTGAACTCTGTGCTGCCAGTTAGGCCCTGCTCCGTCGCAGTCAGACTAAGTGTGAGTGAGTAAATCTAGCCATGACACATTTTAATGAGCAGTAATATTTTAAAGAACTGTAATATTTCAGTAGAAGAGAAAGCTGTAGCGAATACAGAGAGTAAATAACAAAACACAGAGTACAAAAACTCTGTAAAACAAATTTTGAAAAACAAACCATTTGCCATTTGCTGGTTCTTTAGTTTAGGAAGCTGGAGTGGTTGACTAATAATGTATTATGTAATAAATCCATCCAATGTAACCAATAATATACATTTATTAGATCCCTAAAATGGACACTTACTGATGTTCTGTCCATTCTGCATGAATAAAAATATATCAACAGTAGGTACTACCAGACCAGAACATTTGATATGAAATATAGGAAATAGATAAAAAACAAGCACGGGTGCACATTTTTGTCTTGTTGAAGACATGGATTTAATTTGATAATAAATACAGACATACAACAGAAACTACAGCAGATTATGGACAAACTCTCTTATACATTCCTTTATCCAGACGTATTCCATTTGGTATGGCTGTCACCAAAAGGTTATAAACAGCCTGTTCTCTTATTTTCTGCTGAGAACAAGCCTCACACTATAATTTATTAAAGTTAAAATAAACAGGTAATTAACTTTAACCCGTTCTGTTTCCTTTGCCTATCCCTGGAAGGAAGCAAAACTAGCTTTTAGATTAAACATGTATTAATAAATGTGATAAATGTGGCTGCAATTAAAGCTGGTCCTATTCTGAGTTTTCCCCCTTCAAATTAACAGCCATGTTTTATTTCAGAATTTCTGTTCAGAATTATAGCTATTATCTGTGTCGGATCTGTGCAGTGTTACAAGCTCCCATTTTCCATTCTGAAATAGACTAGCACAAAAGCTGAAGCCTCCAGTTCATGCGCACACCCCCTCACACACAACTGACCTGCACTATTACAGGGTAATTAGTCAAACAAGCTCACATATTACACCAATTAAAGACCATATGTAGAAAGATGTTTCTTAACTTGGTATGTTTTTCACATAGTTACTCTCATAACAGATTATAATGCTAAAGTTGACTTGTATTATACCACATAAGCTGCACTGTAATTGGCTTTCAAATTCACTCAGATTCTCTATTTTTGATTTAATGTATTAGATGTTTAACTGAAATGAATTTTAACTGTGATAATTGAGTATTGCATATTATAATTGCATATTATTTTGCTCAAATCCAAAGAAATATTTTATTTCTCATTAATGTACACTCAGCATCAGATCTTAACAGGAAAAAAACAGACGTAGATTTTTTGCTAATTTATTAAAAAGGAAAAACTGAAATATCACATGGTCATAAGTATTCAGACCCTTTGCTCAGTATTTAGTATCTAGACCCTTTTGAGCTAGTACAGCAATCTTCTTGGGAATGATGCAACAAGTTTTTCACACCTTGATTTGGGGATTTTCTGTCATTCTTCCTTGCAGTTCTGTTGGATGGTTGGAACACATTGAAAAGACATCTCAGTGGGAAGAAAAAAATGTAGAATAGCTTTTCTGATATGAACTGGGTAATGTGAAAAGGGTAGAATTGCTTACATTCACTTGCCACATGAGGTTGTGCACCAGGAGGTAAAATACAGAATATCAGTCAGGGTGCCTTTGACTATTCTGTATAAATCTATAAATCTAGCCTGTGGGTCCTTTCAGGGTTATTTCTCCCCAAATCATCACTAATCCTTCAAACCAAACTGGTCATGCTGAATGATGTTACAGGTGGCATAACAATCTCCCCAACAATTCCCAGACCCTACCATATCTATCACATGTGCTCAGGTAAAACCTGCTCTCATCTGTGAAAAGTACAGAGGGCCATTGGCTTATAATTACATTTAAACCAAAGCAGTTGAAACTGATTAAAAACACCCCAACCTTATTGATTCACCTCGTAGATGATGTCATAGACGGTAGCTCATTTGTGCAACAATAACACACCACAATCACATAAAACGTTGGAGAATAACAAAGTAGGTAGAGAAACAGATGGACTAAAGTCTGCAAGTTCAGTGACCAGTAAAACATAAATAAAACAATAAACAGAAAGTATAAAGAAAGTATAAAGTAAAAAAATAGAATGCACAATACTTGCGCAATACTGTACAATATATAGAGGATATTTCAAAAGGAATATTAAGAGGATCTCACAAGAACTGCTGGACAATCTGAACCAGTCCATGCCCCATCACTGTCCGTGTATTTTGGCAGCCTTGGGTGATCATACACCCTACTGGACAGTTAATGTGTGGCACTAATTGGTTAGTCATTTCTGACTGCATTTACATTTACATGTACAGCATTTAGCAGACGCCCTTATCCAGAGCGACTTACAACTTATACAGTCTTACAATTCAAG
>JAUZSU010007162.1:0-11311 GCA_034780255.1 Parotocinclus maculicauda
GCTGGACTCCAATGAAGGAGTAGAACCATCTCAAGAAGGATAAGAAGAAATGGACAGCTTGTGAGTTAAATATGAGTCACAGCAAAGGGGCTGAATACTTATGACCATGTGATAGTTCAGTTTTTCTTTTTTAATAAATTTACAAACATTTCTACGTTTGTTTCTACCACTTCGTTTTTCTGTCAACATGGGATGCTGAGTGAACATTAATGAGAAATAAAATGAACTTTTTTTAATTTGAAGAGTGAAAATTTTAATACTGAATACTTTCCATGTTGTATATATGTATATATACTATATACACAGTTAGGAAAATAAGTATTACTGCTAATTTTGCAAGTTTTACAATCTACAAAGAATGGAGAGCTCTATTATTTTTTATCATAAGTACACTTCAACTGTTAGAGAAAAAAAGTCAATCATATTGTATAATTTTTAAATAAGTAATTTGCATTTTAATGCATGAAACAAGTATTTGATCACCTGCCAGCCAGTAAGAATTCTGGCTCTCACAGACCTGTTTTTCTTTAATAAGCCCCTCCTATACTGCACTCATTACCTGTATTAATTGCACCTGTCTGAACTCGTTACCTGTATAAAATACACCTGTCCACTCAATCAATCACACTTCAACTTATACACCATTCCCAAGACCAAAGAGCTGAATAAGAACACTAGGGACAAAAGGGACACTGTAGACCTGCACAAGGCTGGGATGGGCTACAGCACAAAAGGTAACAACTTGATAAAAAGGAAACAACTGTTGATGCAATTATTAGAAAATGGAAGAAACAGAAGATAACAGTCAGTCCTTCTTGGTCTGGGGTTCCATGCAAGATCTCACCTCATGGGGTAAGGATGATTCAGAGGACCTGGTCAATGACCTGAATAGAGCTGGGACCACAGTCTCAAAGATGACCATTAGTAACTACAGCATCATGAATTAAAATCCTGCAGGGCACACAAAGTCCCCCTGCTCACGCCAGCAAATGTCCAGCATTCCCACAGTAAGAGCATTGAAGATGGGTCGTGGCTGGGTCTCCCAGCATAACAATGATCTGAAACACACAGCCAGGGAAACTAAGGAGTGGCCCCGTAAGAAGCAAGGTCCAAGAGTGGCCTAGCCAGTCTCCAGACCTGAACCCAATCGATAATCTTTGAAGGGAGCTGAAACCTGAAAGATGGAGAAGATATCTGATTTGGAGTGGGTCAAAATTATGATCAAAAACTACAGAAAATGTCTGATCTCTGTAATTTAAATCTATACAGCAATATTAAGTTCTGTTTTTCTATTTTCAAATACTTTTTTCATGCAATACATTATTTTGAAATTGTCAAATGCAATTTTTTTAGATTCTGTCTAGTTGAAGTGTACCTACAATAAAAAATATAGAGCTCTCCATTCTTTGTAGATGGGAAAACTTGCAAAATCGGCAGTGTATCAAATACTTATTTTTTTATACCACAGTAAAACACAAGATCCCACATATCTTTAAACACCCACATTAAATCCTTGCTGGGGTACTTTAATTTCCTTTCACAAACATACCAGTTGGCCCATATGCATTCAAAAGTGCATGGGAAGTGGGTATGTGATGCTGTCCAATGACCTGGCAGCCAGTCATGGATGTGTGGGTGAACACTGTCAATGTTTCCAACACTGAACCTACCACAGGATAAAGTGGTTACTAAAGCTGGCTGCTTTAATTTATTTATTTCATTTATTTGCAGTAAACACATAATCCAACTCAAAGTCATGAGGAACAGTAACCTAACATGCAACACAGGG
Organism: Parotocinclus maculicauda; assembly: GCA_034780255.1. Taxonomy (NCBI): domain Eukaryota; kingdom Metazoa; phylum Chordata; class Actinopteri; order Siluriformes; family Loricariidae; genus Parotocinclus; species Parotocinclus maculicauda. Next base: position 1,790 of record JAUZSU010007162.1, read on the forward strand.
GCAGGAACCAACCCTAATCACAGGACACACACAAACACACTTATTCTCACTTAACTGTAGAAATACCAACAGATCTGACCTGTTTTTAAATGCCAGAGAAAACCTGAGAACCTGAAGGAAACACGTGCTTACGCTGGTAGAACATGCAAACTCCACACAGGAGTCCAGACATGGAATCAAACTGAGCTTCTCTGGAACTGTTAGGCGAAAGCATTTACCACTGTGCCACCATGCCACCTGCAGGCTGCATTGAAGCCCGCACTGAGCTTTGCCACTGAACCCTTATTTGTACACTTCATTCATTTGAATGCTCCAAGCATCATTTTCATCTAATTCAGTTTGACTTTGATAGGCATGTAGCCAGTCAAGAAATTTCAGAAGCATACCATAAAAACAATATCTGATGTGTCGGCTTAGGTGTGCTGATGGTTTAACAGATAAAGGCGTAACAGAAATACAATAGCCTGACCGCAGAATGATACAAGAGAGTCAATTAATTTTTCGACAGCAGCTTGTTATGGCTGTCATTTTGTTTTCTTTAACAGTTCATTTGCATTGAGATTAAAAATGAAACTGCAAAGCAGGACTGATTTACTGGTTGATCGAGTGCTTACAACTTCAATGCAGATTTAAATTATTTAATGCCTTCTAAAGCTAATTTTAAAAATGAGTAGGACCACAGCTAGTGGAGTGAGAAGTCATTTTGTGTTTCTGGGGCCAGATTAAGGCAGGCTCTCTACTTAAAACTTAGGTCTGTGGTAGCTTAGCATTTAAGGAACTGTCCTGCAGATCAGAAAATCCAAGGTTCAAATCCTTGGACTTTGACCATTGGGTCCTTGAGTCCCCACAGCCCCTTGGACTGTATCAGTTTTTGCTCTAGATAAGGGTGTTTAATGACTAAATGTAAAACAAGCCTTTACGGTAGTAAGATTTTAACAGCACAGCTTAGGTAAGGCAAATCTGACTCCATTATGTGCATCCAAAGACTGTCTCTCTTCTGTCTGTGCTGGCTTGAAATTGTAGCTCCCTAACCACGTTTCAAAATCAGCTTATTATGTGATAAGTTTCAGCCCAAAACACAATCACGGAGATCCTAATAAATTGTGCAATACTACTGAGCTGAAACTGAGGTTTTACTCACAGTCCCAATCCTGCTTGTTTGGGTTTGGCATGTTCTCCTTATCTGTGTAGGTTTCTTTTCAGTTCTCCGGTTTCACTGGCATCTCTAAAAAGTGTCTGTGCATATTCCCTGTAAAGGACTAGTGCTCTGTCCAGGCATCATTTCTGCTTTGTACACTGTGCTGCTGGTTAAACTCAAATCCTCCCGTGACCCTTGACTGGATTGAGCAGGTATAAAAACAGAGTTTTCATACCCCTTGCCTATCTAGTTAATTGCTGTATACTCATTGTAAGTTGTTATTTGCAATTAAGCTACTAACTTATGAAACACACAAGCAACAGTTTCACCTGGCATACGTTCCTGTCCATTTTAGCCCACTCTTTCTGTCTAGTTGTACTATTTCAGCATTTTACCTGCTATTCCAAGAAATGTAAAGAAATGAAGCGTGCTTGCCAGTTCAAGTGTCACTAATTCCGTTTTCATTTATATTTAAATGCATTTATATCCATTCGTTTAGAAGAAACCCTTACACAGAGCAAAGTGCACCAGATAAGGAGTTTTGGTATCCACTAGGTGTACAGGTATGAGACAACCCAGAGTGTGGCTTCAACCAGGGACCAGAGATATGACAAGATGGCACGTCATTTAAAGCATTTAGCAGATGCCCTTACCCAAAGCAACAGTATATAATAAATAAGAAGAAATATAATAATTCTAGGTGGGTAGCACCACTGCCTCACAGCAAGAAGGTCCCAGGTACAATCCCATGGTGGATCAGTCTGTGGAGCAGCCTGGGTCCTTTCTGTGTGGAGTCTGCATGTCTGCCTCCCCGTGTCTGTGTGGGTTTACTCCGGGTACTCCAGTTTCCTCCCATAGTCCAAATATATGCGTATAATAGTTGATATAATTGCTGTCTAGAGTTGTTCTTGCCCTTGCACCCAGAGTTGTAGGGTGGGCATCGGAAGATAATGGATGGATGATGGATAGATAATAAAACATAACATTATTAATGAATTACATATAGCTAATATAATGTTTAAGCTGAGTTTTGAAGGAGGAAATAGGAGAAAGAGAAGGAGAAACAGTTAAATGGATCGTGGTAACATATTCCATAGTTTGTGACACTGAAAGATCTGCCCCTTTTTGGGAAACCTATATTTAAAGGTGCAAATGTTCAGGCAGGGCTGTAGGGGTGCAGGAGTACAGACAAGTAGACTGGTTCCAGACCATGTTGAGATTTCTATGTTAACAGACCAATATAAAAGGGATTGCTGTGGGGCAGGTAGTTGATGTAACTGAAATAAATATAATAATTAATAGGCCTTGCTCAAGGATCCAACATTGATTGCTCACAACCTTCTGATTAGTAGTCCAATGGGTACACAACTGAGCTACCACTTTCCCCCAGTTGGTTAGCATCCACGTCAATCAGTGTAATCAAACCCAAAATCAGAACTTGGGCAATGATTTGCTACAGCACCCACAAATGTTAGCTGAATTGTACACCCAGCCTGAGGTGCAAAAATAAACAGAATCTCAAGCCAGTGATGGAATCCTTACCAGACATTATTGATGCTGTTATTAAGGTGAGCAAAGATGTAATCAAGTACTAGGGATAAAAAAACACATTTTGTCTTCTTTTCACGTCTACATCTGCACTCAGGGCTCTTCTACTGCTCCTGTTGTCTGGTTACATCGGCCTGCGCATCAGAGCTTTGGAAGAGCAGCTGAACACACTTGGAGCAATGCCTGAGCTTGGCCTACAGAAAGAGTGAGACAACATGACAACATACATTTGTAATTCATACCACAGCCAACATTCATGCGTAACACCCTTCTTTGTTCATAGGTTGTGTGATTGCTGGGAAAATCAGGGTCAATGTGAAAGTTAAAATATTTCCATGTGTGACTAGATAATGATCTGAATGTACTGGAGCGTTTGAATGAAGAACACTAGCCTTGTCACGGTGACAATTACTTTGACTTCTCATGTTCTTAATGCTATGGTTCAGAATCTTCTCGTCTTTCTAACCTTTTCTTATACATTATTTATCTGTATGTAAAGGGGGATTAGTTCATGTTATAAAGGCAGGGTTGTTAAATTATGCATGTATTATTTGTATTTATTATTGTATTACTTTTTTGCTGCACGAGTGGTGCAGCAACACTGTGACCTGGGATCAAGTCCCAGCAGTGCCTGTGTCTGAGGGAGGGGAGGTGGAGTGGGGGAAACGTTCCCCAATACAGCAACAGTGACCCCTGATGGCTTTGAGATGGACTAGCATACTCCTATTGAAATCTGTGATAGGCTCTGGACCTGGACAGGACAACTGTTAGATATTGATAAATTATTGTGATTGATAAATAATGTTGGTTTTTACTTTCAGGAAATAAGTCAGCATTTGTGCTTATGTGTGTTTATCTTGTAAAAAGAACCTCCTCCATATTTAAACTCTCTTCCTTGCTCTCAGATATAATGACATTTACCCACTGCACCCATGAAGAGGCTGAACAGTCCTGGAGGAACCTCAAATAAAGGATAAACAAAGGAATCTTAATCCCTTCATATAAAATGAACTCTAAGCCTTTATTGGCACAGTCAGCTGATCCAAGAACAGCAGGTCTGCTCTGGTTCCAAACGACTAACCACACTTAGCACTTACTGTGATGTGACCAAATGGAGAATAAGTAAGAATTTGCCAGAATCCAAGATCAGACCTTCTGGAGCCTAGATTTCTGGGCCTGGAAGCTAACAGCAGTAGCTGTAATGCTATAAAAAAAACTCACTAAACTTGTGCTGTATAAAGTATTGATATACGAGTACAATGAATCTGGTCCTACATCAGTTATTTTTTACCATTGGTTAATATGGTCTAACACTTTTTCTTTATTGGCACCTTTTTTTCTTTTGCCTGCTGTGCAGCATTTCTATTGTAGCAAAGGCGCTATTCAATATAGCATGACTTGTAGTGACAATAAACTTCATGATTAAATCTAAAGATCAATTGTTAGGTCACTGTTCACATCACTGGTGCTCAATCAAAATTGCCATTTTGTGAATAGTGAAATGGTTTTCTTTCTTTGGCCAATAATTCTTGTTACATGCACCTTTAATGTACACAACATGGCTTTTGAAGTAATATATTGAAAATCAATTACATGCAATAAAAATATTTTTGAAAACAGTGAATGTCTGTAAAATCAGAGTGATTTTCTGTACTATTTGATTTTTGTTACAAATGGGTGTTATGCTCTGAACTGAGACCAATATAAAAACACAGTATTTATTGTACTTTTTGCCTATTTGTTGCTTATATCTCTATGCTCTGTAAAGTTTTAGCAAAAAGCAGAGGAACACAAAGAACATGGAGCCCCATTAGGGACTGGGATTTACTGTAGTAGAAAATCACCATTAATTTATTACTTTTCTAATAAATTCCATCTAGATTATAACATTGTGGACGTGATTACGCTGTACTTTATGATTATCATCACCATTTAACTTTCCCTCTAGCTTTAATGTACAAAGCATTTTAATAAAATGATGAAAATCGCTCTGGAAGCGAGAACTGAGTATTAATGATTTAAGGCTTGTCCATGAAGTCCATGCTGCAAGGAGTTCAGTTAAGGTGCACTGTTTTCATTCTAACTACTTTTTTATTTTTAAGTTGTTTTACTTTTTCTAGGATAACGAAGTCATGCTCCATGCGTTTGCAGATTTTAACAAATGACTTGGTCTCCATCTACTGGTGACGTTCTGTTATTGTAAAACAATCTGAATAACGTTGTTAGTTCTGTACTAAAATGTAATTGTCCCTTTGAAAGATAAAAATGTACTCTATTTCTTTAATTTCTTTAAAATCAGCAACCCTTTTGTCACCTGCTACCATCACCTTTTCCATACAGGATTCCTTCTAGATGTGCAAATAATTTTTAAGTTCCACATGCAAGCAGTGATAATGTATTTTTGTGTCCACAAACTTATGTCTATATAGTGTACAGAAGTTTATTTTAATGGAGTATTGTGTGAATGAAGTGTTTTGTAAACGGATCAAACTGTGCAGAGAAATTCATTTCAATATAACACAATTCTGTACATTTTAGTGATTCATTAACAAGCCAATTAAGTTCTGACACAGACAAAGAGTGCTGGGCTGCATATAATAATAATAATAATAATAATAATAAACATACATACATAATCTTCCGCTTAATTCACACCACCTGGTACCCACCCGGCAACTCTGGGCACTATATACATATATTGTGCTAATTATTTATGACTAATGTAGTCACAGGCTTTTATTTTGGATGTATTATTAGTAGTAGTAGTATTTACAAAACATTTCATTTACACAATACTCTATTAAAATACACTTCTGTACACTATATAGACATAAGTTTGTGGACACCCCAAAATACATCCAAAACATGGCTATTAGTACGGAGTACCCCAATATTTGTATAATTTCTTTATTTTTAATAAAATGTAAAATTTGTTAATGTATTAACAGGTTCATGTTACTTTTACATTATTATTTATATGATATAATTTATATGATGTATAATTGTTGCTTTATCATGACAGCACAGGAAAAAATGTCTAAATTAAGTAGGACTAAGCAAAGCATAAAAACATAAAACATAAAGAAATGAATGAATTAGAAGCACCATTCTTGTTTTACATTTTATTTAGACTTATATAGTTCACAACAACACTTTTTACAATCAACCCACTCAAGCTCTTCCATATATTAGCATTTATCTATTTACATATTTTACAAAGCATTAAGACGACCCAGTGAACTCGTCCATCCAGTCCTTCTAGTTAGCTGGGTTCCAGAGTCCTGTTACCACTGCCTGTACACATGTCTGAAAGAGGAATATGTACAATTGATACAGTTTTGGTATCTCAGTGGCAGCCACAGCTTCCTGCCACCATGTCATCATACTGCTTCAGCACTACGTTCTCATCATCGTCAAAGTACAGTAGGTTGATGGAGAAGAGCTTGTCAGGGACACAGCAGGGTGTATCTATGCCTTTGGTGAGCTTGAGCGCGTTAATAATGGACTGCACAGTCGCATGGTTTGTGGGTCTCATGTTCTGGCCCAGGGGAAACGGACAGGAGCCTTTACAGTGGTATGCATTGTAGCCACGAGGGGACACAATCCACCCGGACCAGCCGATCTCCTCAAAATCCACGTACAGTGGCAGTCGCTGGCATGGCATCCTTTCCTTGTCTTCCTCATAGTCGAGGGAGCGGGCACCACGATGCCTGGCTGCTGGGAGTGTCAAGCTGGGCAGAGGGAGTTTAGGGCCTGGACCTGCAAAATGAATGTGTATGAAGTTAGATGGAAATTCCTCGGGCATGGAATTCAAAGTGGGGTCACTGAGATTGAAAACGTTTACCGTACCTTTGAGAGCACCCTCCATAGACGTGGCTCGTCTGCCATCATCAGTGAAGAGGACCAGCATGGGTTGTTTGCTGTGATGGTGGTTACGCCCCGAGGCAAAACGAACATTCCTCAGGTCCATCTGAAAACCTGACAACGTCCGCACCGTCACCAGCAAACCCAAGTTACTGCCTTCATCTGACGTCCAAGTGCGGACCTAATTACAGAGTAATTCGTAGTTATTATCCAACCACATTAACATTAATATATATAATATTATAAAAAAATACAAAAATATTAATTGGTCTTGATCAACGGTTTACAACAAGAAAGCTTAACAATGTGTACAGATTAAACAAATGTACTTACAGCTTGTGTTATGGTGAAAACCTCCCAGCCATTTGAATGTATGGGAATCAGCCGAGAAGAAACCAGCTTCCGATCATGGGAGATGTTCAATTTGGTTGTGTCCAGAATCTGATAGACACTGACCTGTAAACCGAAATGTCCATTGTGAATATTTGGGTAATTCCACTCGTCAATGATTCGAACATTACAACTGCTTTACTTTGTGCAAGGAAGTGGGTTTACCTGACAGAAGTGGTGTCTGCTGAAGGTCAGAGACGCTTGAGGTCTGAGCTTGAACAGATGCAGCTCAGCTGTAAGCACCTTCTCACTTCTGGCCACGGTGGACAAGTTGAAGACAAACTCAACCTGCTCGCTGTGTACTGTACAAAGAAGGAAAACTATTTTAATATAGCAAATATAGGTGCGCCTGTACGTGTGTTCAGTTAGTTTAAGCCGTGTTTTAACTTACATTTGTCGAAGAAGCTGCGAACTGTGTTTCCCTCCAGCAGTGTTGGATCTTTGGTCACCCCGTCCACGTCTGCCACCGTGTTGTACAGGTCGAGCATGTACTGGGGAGGCTGTTTGTGGCTCTTAGCTGGAGAAGCAGGGGGGTCTTCCATTCCAAAAACCTCCAAAAGTCGTTTAATTGCAGTCAGACGAACTTCTTCCGATTCGTTCTCCACGGGGAAGCGGTTGTCCGAGTAGTCAAGAGAAGGTCTGGTGTTTCCAAAGCCAAGCAATGAGACGAGGATGAAAACCACGGAGAACATCTTCAGCAAATTCTTGTGACGATCTGAAAACTTCGTTACGACTGAAGCAACTGAGTGAAGACCTCGAAGTCGTCGGGTTTTTATATGAAATGGGTCAAGAGCCGCTCAGATCATCGGTAAACAGTGATAAAGAGGTGCTATTTGGTCGCAAATGTAAGTCAATAATCAGTGCAATTTACCGCAAAGCTAATGGTGGCGTTAACAAGGTGTGAACCTGAGCGGGTGATCAAACCTCCTCCACTCTCCTTACAATGCAGACCAAAAAGAAGTCAGGTTTGAACAAAAAGAGGCTTTTATTGACCATTTAAGCTGTGTCATTTCATACGTACAACACTTTTTAAACGAAATTCATTATAGCACAGTGTTTTCAATACGTTCAGTGCCGTTAAGGAGGATGAATGCGAGCAGAATGAAGACGCAGCTAGGAAGTTTGCTCACCACAGGCGGCTAACGTCCTTAAAATGGATCCATTAATTTAGACAAACCAGGATAATTTGATACAGGAACAACAAGTACCTTGACAAACAAACTGAAAAAGGTTTGCGACACCTGCTCAAACACAGGAAAGTCCGTCTTAAGCGAGATATTGTAAAGAACGGCTGAGTTCGAATCTCATGAAAGCCTTAAGTTAATCACCCATTCATTAGCATTCCTATAAATGGTGGCAGATCCATTGATAAAGCCACGGGTTGTTAATGAAAACATGTCGACCATTAAAACTTTGCAGCCATTTAAATTAAGATCTTATGATAGACTATTGTTGCTACGGGAGAATTTGTTAAGACCGTTTTGATTTAACAATAATATTATTTGTTAGGGTCCTAAACTTGACGTCGCTTGTACGGCTGAATTCATTCAGATCGTGTCTGTGTTATTGATATTTGCTTGTATTAATGTTCATTTATACATACTATTATTGTTCATTTATAACTTTATAGAGCAGCACGCATATTCAGTCACGCCAAAAATCTCGAGTCGGATAAACAGGAGCTGCAGCAGACCTCCAGACAGCCTGTGAATCTTATTTTATTTGCTTTAAAGCTAAAGCAAAGCTTGTAAAAACATAATGGGTGGCGCTGGATGTGTTTTTTCTCACCAGACTATGGTAAGTCACACACACTTGTAATGAGATGATTTCTTTATTGACTGTGCGAGTGTAAAATCATGCTTTCAAGAGTCAACATGAAAGACGGTGACTAACAAACTCAAGTTTCATTAAGCTACAACATCTTGACCAAAAAAAAACACGTCGATGTTTAAAAAAAATATTAAAAGCAGTTTTTCCTTATTTTTGCACCTATTTAATAAAGCTAGTCACATTAAATCTGTTTGCAAAGCAGGTTGGCACGTGGTGAAATTTATTAACCTCCATTTGACTTCCTAATATGATGGTTTATTTGTAATAATAGTTATTATATACAGACAGAAGCAGGTGGTGCAGTGCTCTAATACTCAGGTCCCGGCTGCGCCATCTGGGCACCGTGAGGGAGGTGAGGCCGGACGGTGACTCAATGACCACCACCCCAGTTGCAAAAGGGACCCCTGTCCAGCGTTGAACTGGCACCCAGCTGAACGTAGGTGGTCACCTGTGCCCTGGAACCTCGGGTATTACCAGCAACCCTAACCAGGATACGCATTTTGTAAACATAACCATAACACTAACTTTAATTTAAAATGTTCTTCTTTTTTTGCTAAATTAAAACCTACAATAACATACAATTTGTTCAGCGTCCAGCACCAAAAAAACCATAACATTTAAAAGTTTGAGTACCCTGGTCAAATCACACACATTGTTCTAAATTAAAAATAAACATAACATGGCATTTGAAGGGAGCAAACTTCCTCGTCTCGGTTCTGAAGCGCAGTTCAGAATCTGATTTGGAATAAACA
>JAUZSU010007172.1:0-11311 GCA_034780255.1 Parotocinclus maculicauda
ATGAACTTGTGTATGGATATAACCTTGTGTGTGTCGCTTACATGGCCACTGATGCCGATAGCGACGTTAAAGAAGACAAACAAACAAACACTGTACTAATATTATGCTGATACTTTATTATTAATTATGTTGCAGTTTCTTTTAACATTTAGGCCATGTTGCCCAACCCAAAAGCCTCTTTCTAAAGCAGCTTTATTGAACTGGTTTCTATGGTCAGCTTACTCTTACTCTGTCTGAGTTTATGTCAACCTTGCATTTAATGTTACAATAAAATCAGCTATGTTTTCTACTGCATTATTTAACACAGAGTGCATGAAGGTGTTATACTGCATATCACCCACTCGGGGAAAAATCTAAAAAATTAAAAATGTTTTTTAAAAAGTATTATCAATGTCTTCTAGCGTACTATCAACCTTAATCATTTCAGACGAAAACAAATGAGATGTTTTTTTTTTACTTTTCATGAGAATACATGCTGATATCAAAGAAAATGAACAGGGTTTGAAAACTTTAGCTAAAAAAAGCAAAAAGATGTGTCAGCATGTCAGTAAATTGACTTCCTGTGCTAATACATCCTCACCTTGTTGGCCCACCTTGTGACACCACAAACATCCACTGACTGGCTTTCAAACATCTGAGACAAACAGGAAACAAATAGAGAACTACAACACCTACCGGTACTTATTGAAATGCATGCAAGCAGCTGTTCACAGCTGGATAAATACATCGTGTTTGTTTCTCTATAGCTGGTCTTAACACTTTAAATGCTCTTCCTTTGATAGCTTTGTCATCTCATCTGCCAAATGCCAAAAGTAAAGGTTCTGCCATCTTAGAACAAATTACACTACATTATATATTGTACTATAACTACTGTATCAAGTTAAAGTAATGTCATGTTGAACAAACTTTTATAACTATTATTCGTGTCAGCTTAATTTACAGGGATCCGCTTCCTCCGGGCAGTAATCAAGGCAAGGCTACTTAATTGTGAAGCAGGTTTAAACCCAATCAGTAACAATGACACTGACACTGACATGAAGGTTTGTGATGTTAATGTTAGTGTAGCTGGGTTTTTAATCACATTACAGCATTACTTGGCCAGAGCTTGTAGGTGTACTGTTAGAACAGGTAGGTCATTTTATTCTAAAACAGAATTTTATTTTATTTGAATTCATGCTTGTGATTCTTTACCTAACACTGGCTGGTTTGATATTGGCAAGACAAAAAGAGTCAGAAACCCACCTTCTGAGACATATTAGTTAAGTCATGTATCAAGCCAGCTTTTAGCTAACAAAGCACTAAAAATGAGTGAACAACCTGTGCCAGGAGACAAAATGCAGACACCACGAGACAGAGTTGTTAGATGTGGCTCAAACTGCGGTACTGCAGTAGCCTAGCGGTTAAAGTACTGGTTCAAATCACACCCTTGCCAAGCTGCCACAATTGGGTCCTTAAGCAAGGCCCTTAACCCACCATTGCTTGAATTGTAAGACAATATGAGTTGTAAGTCGCTCTGGATAAGGGTGCCTGCTAACTGCCATAAATGTAAATGTAACCTCACTTGCATGTAAGTGGTTTGTCTTTGGAAAAACTAAAACAACTTAATTCACCATCCTCAAATTAATCACACCGTGCAGAATATGAATGTCAGCCGTACACAACGAGTCAGAACAGTCAGACAACCTGATCGGAATCATTCTGCAAAAAAGAGCCTTACAGCAAGAAAAGCAAAAGATGTCACATATCTCAATTTAATTTTCAATACACACTCTGCCAGGCTATAAATATTTTGGTCAAACACTTTTTTGAAGGATATAACGTATGATTTAATTATTGTTACAAAATCCCAGAAAATACAGAGATATCAATGTTTGTCAATATCGTACAACATAGAATGGTTATTCTGTTCAAATCAAATGCAGCACAGCTACGTGCCTTGGCCTAGATTTCCACAAGGAATGATTTGCTGCCACTTAGGCAGCTCGTTAGATGAAATTATCTAGAGAATGTCCTAGTGTGAGGGAAATCCAGAACAGAGGTATTACAGTGTGTGTAGAACCCCTCCACACATGCTCTCATAGAGGAAAAGTAATATGGATTAGAGAGGCCTTCAGGTGATAATCAACTTGGCATTCATGTCAGTGTTGTTTGCATGGCTTCACACACAGACAGTCCCTTTGGCTTAACAGTGTTTGAATATCAAATAACATGCATTCTGAAATAAATATCCTCTGAATTTTATGACTCCAAATAATCATAATAGAAAATATGTTAGTGTGCTAAACTTAAAAATGAGACTTAAGATAAAGAGCCATTTAACACATCACTACAATTCACCACATATTTATTAGTACAATACTTTTATGCTAGTTTTGTGAAAGTGTCAACAAAAAACAGCTGGGCTGAAAAAGCAAAGTGCACTTTGAGTGCAACAAAGTAATAACATTCAGCTGCCAGTATATAATTAAGGAATTAACATAGGAATCTGTAATAATTATTAAGTAAAATAGATCATTAAAGTTCAGTACCATACAGTGTCTTTACTGTTTTGAGTCTGTTTACAGCTGCATTGCCTGGATTTAAAAGACAGATTTTCATTTCCTATTATAATTTATTATACTTTTTTAATAGACGTCAGCAGTTAAAGCAATGGGATTCAATTTTAAAACCACTTTTCCAAACGTTTCCACTCCCACTTAATCCAGTTCAGGGTAGTGGGGTGTCAAGGCCTAACCAATAGCACAGGACAGAAGCCAGGAACCAACACTAAGCAGGGCACCAATCCATCACAGAGACACACTGACAGAGAGACCAGATGACCTAATGCCTGTCTTTGGATTGTGAGAGTAAAACAGAATAACCGGAGGAACCTCATGAGGACACGGACAGAACATGGAAACTCCACATAGGCAGAGATCAGACAGGGGATCAAGCCAAAGATCCCTGGGGCTGTGAGATAACAGCTTTAAGCACACTCGCCATTATGCCGCCCCTCTTAAATAAATTGAATCATTAAATTAGAAAGGTATTACCAGCTCCTTCTAAACTTGAGTCCCTCTCAGGATTCCATCCATAACGATCCATCTCGGTCACGACTACGTCCACAGCATGTGCGTATGTGTGTCGTGAACCTCAGGGGCAAATCTAATTACTGGGGCCTGACAGAGCTGCTTAGCTATGAGGAACATTCAGGAGCAATGACTGTACCACCATCGTCATCTGTGCTTCCGCTGTCCCTGGTCCTAATACGATAGCACACGTCGAGCACACAGCAAGCTACAGGGTCACGACCACAGTCAATACCCAAGAAGCCAAGATGGCAGTTTTTTTCCAATGTTGTGTAATGTGAGAACATTAATATGCAGATATCACAGACTGACTGAGGTTTAGATTTATCAGTCAGTCAGATTCAAATACACAACTTTGCTGATGTGATTTGAGATTTTTTGTGCAAAGAACTGTATTTATGTGTGTTTGTGTAGGTGACTGTGCAACACTTATATGTAACTAAATGTTAATGATGTTCATAAGTATATGTGCTGAGAAAGCAACTGTAATCTGGCAAAACATGTTTTTAAAGTCTGGTAACTAATAGGGTCGCATCCAACACGTGACGAAGACCAGGGGTGCCCCAATTTAGATCTAACTGTTATGACTGAGCTCATGTCAGCTGGTTTGCAGTAAATCCAATCGTCGATTCACCATAATAATAATAGTAATAATAATAATAATAATTATTATTATTATTATTATTATTATTATTATTATTGTTATAATTAAAAAAATAATACTGTATTTGATCATTTAAATTAATACTCTTTAAATTTGTAATAATTGTAAACAATGTTTGTGAAAATGTGGACATTTCCAAACAAGCCAGACAGTAATAGTTGGTTACTGATATATTATCTTAATAACTGAAAAAGTAATAAAATAAATAAAATGAACTGCAAACGTTATTTCTCTTAAACTTACATTTAAAATGCATTCACACTAAGCGTTTGTGCAGTAAAATACTACTTATGACATAACTAGAATAACTGGTGCTGTAAAACTTTACATTTAAGTCATTTTGGGTTGTTTTCCAATCATTACCCCTTCTAACCCTTCTCTCCTAGTCCAACTCTCAGAAGAAGCAGGCAAGTTCTCTATCTGCTAAAATAAATTCCTAACGGTAATACATATTCTGCAAAGAAAAAAAGTGTGTAAGGAATGCTAAACCACTTTGAGTCATCGTGTTTTTTAAGCACTAGACTTGTGTTAGGCATATGATAGCTCTAGTCTCTAGGCTAAAGTGAAAATACAGCCAGCAGGCAAACATGCACTTCTTCTTCTTGTACTTTCAAATAGTCAACAAACGCCTGGGAGTTACTTTTCATATGTTGACTTTACTGTTCAAATACCATGTCCTGTGCTGTACTCTGTTAACACAAAAGCCCATTTGGGTATATAGGGCTCCAATTAATTGTAAAGATAACATTGGATGCCATAAATCATTTGTCTTGTTGAATTTTGCATAGTACTTAAAGTGGCCAGAGACGTGTATCAAAAACAGCTGAGCGCACCAACAGTGAATTTTGATGAATTTTTAATTTAGAAAAACTGTCTTTACAAACATTACATACATTGCTCTATAGGTCTATTCAGATTGAACTAGTTTCACAATAGAAGTACATATTAAGTTTAGGGTTGCTTTGTTGGGTTTATAACTACAAAATGTTATTGATTTCACATGTGAACAGTGATTAAAGAGTGCCTGTTTAATGTCGAAACGGTTAATGATTACGAAACGGTTTTAGCACAATTTGCTCTGTTGATGTGCTGCTGCCCTAACAGAACGCTAATTGATCTAATTATTATTGCCTCGCATTAGTCAGACAATCTTACTTCCTCACTAGGCAAGCCCAAATCTCCCTGATCCAGCTGTGTGCTACTGATGCTTTGCTATGATTTGCTATCCTATTGACTTCTCTCACCTGTCCCACATTTCCTTAATTACATACTCCACTATTTAAACAACAAAAACAAGTCCATGCACAAGGTCTTTAAATAGTATATTTTTGGATGTACAGCATTGAGTGCAGAAAGACAATGATCTGTTAATTAAACTATTTTTTCTGCTATTTTTTTGTTGCACCTCCATTAAATATCCTTTTATTACTAGAACACTGATCGAGGGAGCACTGGTTAGGTCTCAGCAGGTTCTGAATTGGATGCCATGATTGCCAGAGAAACCCTTGGCTTTCATACATAAATATATTTTAAATAGCATTTTTCTTCCAAAGAGCTAACGTAAAGACACTGTTTACCAGATTATTCTTACTAATGGGCTGTAGAGATGCTGGTGGCACCATCTGGTGCCCATCTCCCTGGAGGTAAATCTTTTTAAACATATTGTTTTAAAATTAATAAGTCTTTAATAGAATTTATGAGCGGATGTTCAGCAGTTAAACCTAAAAAGCCTGTTCACCAAAATGATTAATTAATGATGAACTGCTTGAAATCACCTCAAATGATTCATTAATTATTGAGCAATCTCTCCAGGAATCTAAAATATGAAGTCACAGAATCTAAAAATGAGACATAAAATATGATTTCTGTTATAGCATCTTTTACATCCAACCAGCTGGGCAACAACACACAAATACTACCTAAAAAATTAAAGAGCTGTTCTGTTATGAGTGAAAGCAACTTAACAGAAACCAAGCAAAAATGTTACCTAATTTCGATTTCAAGTATAAAACAAACTGCAGTCCATGCACAAGGTCAACAGGTTCGCACATGCAGAGTTGAGCACAGTGCTCATTAATCATAGCATCCTAATGGCATAAAGTGGAACCTTTCAGAGCAATCTATACAGACCATAAAATAACCATCTCAAACAAATAGAAAAAGTTACAAATAACTGTTCTAGTTTAAGTGAACAGATGGGGATCTACAGTATACATTTAGACCATAGTAAATGTCAGATCATGACAACCGGAACATTACAATTGTCATGTAACATTTGTAAAAGGTCTCATCATAAACCAAACCAAAGTGCACTTGTAGGGCTTTATAGCACCATTAATTGGAAAAGGTCTTGTATGTTAGTTAAATTGCATATACAGGGTGAGCCAAAACACCCTTTTATTTCAGAAACAAAAGGAAACATGACTTATCTGAACATCTCGGCAAGTAATGGGTGAGGGGGCTATCTTTTAGGCTTTGTCCGGAACATGGTCATCTTGAAAGCTGCCATATTGGATCAAGGGCAAGTATTCCAAATGGGAAGGTGGTCATGTAGCATATCAAAGAAGACCAGAATTGTCTCATAATTCGATTGCCACAGGCATATTTGTAATATCCTGTGGTTCAAAGTAGGTTGGGAAGGCATACAACTTTTGTTGTTCATTACAAGTAACTGAAGACGGAACTTACGATTCTGATGTCTGTTGAATACAGCTGCCGTATCATAGGTGCAGACTTCAAAACAACCAACACACAGAAAAACCACCAATTTCACACAGCAATGCCTCTCCCCTCATAGCCGAATTCCAAAAAAACAGGACTGTGGACAACAAGAAACATAGTGATCATCCAAAGAACCGCTACGGACTGGGAAACATCAAGAATGGTTTTGTTGAGCGGCTGTGACTTTTCAACCATCTAATAGTTTAGATAAAAGATAGACAGAAATTGCCGCAATTAATGTAAATAAACAAATTTGCACTAATATAAACGAATACTCATAATTATGAAATCAAAATGCAGCTAATGGACACATATTTAATATAAACCCCGCTTCAAATACAGTATGAAGGCCACACACATTCATCATTACGATACCCATCAGCAGTATAGGAAATTCCATCAGGCTTATCAGCTCCTTAGATATACACAAACAGTTAAATATGCATTTTCATAAACATAAGTAAACAATCTAGTTTGTACAGCTTTAGCCCATTATCGCACATGTACACAAAGTCAAACAGTTGATCTATGCATAGTAGCAAATGAACTAACATGACAGGTTGGATTAGATGGATCTCCTGCAGTCCTAACTGACTAAAAACAGTAAAAACAACCATAAACAACCAGCACAACACAAAACACATGCATCACATACAGACATACACACACATTTTTCTTTTATTTTGTCATTTTTATTAAAAAGCCAGCCAAAAATCAGTCTACGAGTTGTGTTTCCATAGCTAAAAAAAAAAACTCTATGTCCTAATTTTTAGCTTTTTAATTAGAGCAGTTCAATGCTGATTTACCACAGCAAAGAATGCCTCAAATCATAAAATAACAGACATAGAGGGTGTCCAAATGAAAATTCTAGCTTCAGTGCTTCCTTAGGCTGCACTTTTAAAGGTCACAAATAATAAATGTGCAAAATAATACAACAGTGTAGTGCTTAATTTGAGTCGGATTCTGCCGGAACAAGATCCGGTATCACATCTGTACCTTTCATATTTGGATGTCCAAATGTCCAGCACTTTAGAATGTTTATATATAAAATAAATTGAGCATAAGCAATATTATTAAACACATTTTAATTCAATAGTACTTATCCAAACACCCAGATGGCTCTTTTTTTTTTTACTAGATTAGAACATAATTAGATCATCAGAGCGCTGTGCACTTGCATTTCAGGAGAGCTCGTGGACAAAGAAACGGCAAAGAAAACTGATTGTAATGAAAATGTAAGTCTTTTTATTGATATAGATTTTCTATTTTGAACACTACGTACTGTTTTGCATGTTGCACTATGGGCACTGTTCTTTAAATACACTACTCACAATAGTTAGAGGATATTACAAAATGAATACGAAAAGTATCCCACAAGAACTACTGGACAATCTGATCCTGTCCATGCCCCATCACTGTGTGTGTGTGTGTGTGTTTTGGCAGTCTTTGGTGACCATACACCCTACTCAACAGTCAAGTCAAGGCAAGTCAACGGAGCATTGTCTTAAAACAGCTTTACAACATTATATTATCTTCAAAGGCCAGTCCCAAATTGAGCAAGCTTAGGGCAACAGAGGCACGGAAAAACTCCCTAAATGTAAGGGAGAAACCTAGGGAAGACCATGACTCAAAAAGGGACCCATCCCCCTTGGGTGGCCTAGATGTTAATTGAAATGAGTTAGTTAAGTTTGTGTTAATAGTAGAATAAAGTAAATAATAACTGGTAAATGAAATTCTCGCACTTTCATTCAGTTTAACATGCTTTTGTTCACCCCCATGAATATCACTTGCAACTCAATCTCATTTGCATAATTAAACAACTTTCTTTGACTTTTCATTTGCTTTCTTGTTCAATTAAATAAAACTTAACGCTTCCTTTTTACATTGCTTCATATTCATTTTAAAATATCCCCTAATTTTTGTGAGCAGTGTACGTTTTGGCACCTCTGCACTTAATGTCCACTATGTGTTCTCTTACCTGATGTTTTATTTAAATTAAGTCCTGCAGTGCTGGTTACTGTAGAACTGGACTTATTTTCTCTAAAGTATTTCCAGATTACCAAAGTTTAACTAGCACGGTGTATTTAAGAAGAGCTGCTTTCTTTACTGTCTTCCTGCATCCTTCGTATTTTTTTTGTCCTTCCGACTAGTCGACTACATCATCCCATTGCGACAAGTGGATGCCCAAGTCGACTAACTGTACAACACAACTCGCTATTAAACACATTTCTATCTTATTTGATCTTCTCCTTCAAAATTTAATCTATTTGGGTTTTGCTTTGGCATGATTAAGCTTTGTCACCTCCACAATATCCTGAATGACGCACGTACAGGTGCCTTATGCACACACAGAAGGAAAACGACTGAGTAAATACATGGTTTACAGAGCAAACGGGTCACGCAACACCATATGCCAGCCATTAAGACCAATTTACTTTTACCTTTTAGCACATGCTAACTTCTGTTACGTTTACCTTCACTCCACACACGCATAACAATGGCAGCCAGCATGCTATTTTTTGCACCTCGCCATTGGTTCTGCTTCCTCTGGTCCTGAGAGAGCCTTAGCACTTGCATGGCAGTAAATATTTACACGTATTCTAGACAGCAAGATGACAAACCCCATAAACACTTCCACACCACAATGCTTACTTCTTTTTCTCCAACAATGCATAACACACTGGATTCATCAGTTTTCTACAAATCCAGTTTAGCCAAATCCCTGAACTGCTCCCTAACAGCAAGGTTTTTGTGTTTTGAACAAATAACCGGTGGTTATATCAATGCATCAGTGTGTTTTCCTTATAGTTCAGGCATTTTTATGGTTTTCTGATCTTAAGTATTTTAGGTGTATACAGTGCAGGATGGCACTTGCACAAAATGGCAAAATGAGTCGGCATATTTAGCACCGCTGCCTCACAGCAAAAAGCAAGCAGGTCCCAGGGTTCAATCCTAGGATGGAGCTACCTCTGTATTTTCTGTGTGGAATTCCTCCCCATGTCTGCGTGGGTTTACTCCGGTTTGCTCCCACAGACCAAAGACATGTGTGTTAGGTTAATTGGTGTCTCTAAAAGGAGTCCTTAGTCTGTGTCTGTGTGCGTGACTGTGTGTGTGTGTCCTACGATGGATTGGCACCGCATCTAGGGTTGTTCCTGCCCTTGCGCCCAGAGTTGCTGGGTGGGCCCGTAGCCCCATGTGGATTAAGCAGAAGATGATGAATGGATGGATGTGGTCGGCATATTGACTGACATTTGTTCATTTCACTAAAGATGCAGCAAGTAAGCTCTACAGTTAAGCGCTAATAACTCATTAAACGCATTAAACGATTACAGACTCTTTTCTCACATGGAAGACGAAATTGTTTTGAATATCAATATTTTTTCACAGGAGAATTAATAAAGTACTAAGAAACAAGGTTCTTGCTTTGCCTGTGCAACAAGGCTATTGAAAATCAAAACATGTACAGGTACAGTGGAACCTCGGTTTTCGTCATTGATCCGTTCCAAAGTGCCTGCCGATAACCAAAACGAACGATAAATGAAGCAACATATTACTGTTTATTATGATATAACTATCATTTTTCAAGTTTTCTGTCTCGGACAACATAACCCAGATGCTTCTGCAGAGGGTCAAGGTAATATTTAAGATGCATACACCCGTTTGAGCCGGACATGTCATAATCCAACCCTATATGAAGGTAATTCCCTTGCTTACTCATCCTACCTACTAAACTAAAATAGTTGTAACAGGTATATGTTTGCAGGCAGCACCAGTGGCTTGGCAAAAAGAGTCAACTGCTGGAATCGGCAGTTTCTGAGGGTTTGGTTAGGGTGTGAAGTGGAAAGGTCAGTATGTATATCTGCCTGTAAACACTGAATTTATGTTTAGGCTTCAAATCCACCTCTGCAACCTTGGGGGTAAAACTGAATGCTATATAGATGTCAAAAAAGGTACGCATTAAAAAGTCACCTATCATAAAAATCCATTTTGCTATTTGTAATGCATTGCTGGCAATGTGCCAATACTGCTCTGCAGTCTTAAAGAAAATGATGAATTATTTCATGCTTGGCATCTAATTCCTTGCACGTTTGAAGTTGAGTAAAAAAAAAGGGAGGATGATCCAGATTAAGATTTAACAATCTGTCTGATGTGTGCACTTGGCAGGCTAGAGGGGGTTCCAGCTGGAGAGAAAACAATCTTTCAGGTCAGTCTGATAGGGCCTGGACAGCTAAAATGATACACTGACAATAAATCCTGGCTCAGGATTGAGAAAACAGCTGTGTGTGACAGCTTCAGCCAAGACCACCCAGCTGAATCAGTGCCACATATGTTCAATAGAATTTCAAATCAATTTCAATACCCTGAGGCCCATTCATGCTGATGCAACATGTCAATGCCTTGTTACTTAGTAAAACTAGGTATTACTGTCTGATTTTTAAGCCTACTTAAGTTATGTTAAATATTCTACAATATGTAATGGAATAACAGCTCCATCTATCCTTAAAGCAATGGCCTTCTAATAAGTGTTTTCTCTCTCTAAAGAAACTTGAACTTAAGCACTTTAATTGCATGAGTGACCCCTGTCAGGCCCTGTGATGGACTGTGACTCCACCTGCACCCAATGAATTCTGTGATAGGCTCATACATTATGAAAACTGAGAGACCACTCCCAGTTTTCTTGAGTATCTTCATATCTGCATCTGCAATTACGGATGGTCCAAAAAACCACCAGTAGAGATTGTCTGATTTGCCGACATGCACAATCAGCTCTGTATGTATGTATGTATGCCTGTGGTGTAGATTGGTAAAAGGACTTCATACTAGGGTTGGGCGATATTGACTTTTTAATACCGTAATA
>JAUZSU010007183.1:0-11310 GCA_034780255.1 Parotocinclus maculicauda
GCGGGGGTGTTGGGGTTATTGGGGTTGTAGCGGGGGGTGGTGTTGGGGTTATTGGGGTTGTAGCGGGGGTGTTGGGGTTATTGGGGTTGTAGCGGGGGGTGGTGTTGGGTTATTGGTGCTGTAGCGGGGGTGTTGGGGTTATTGGGGTTGTAGCGGGGGGTGGTGTTGGGTTATTGGTGCTGTAGCGGGGGTGTTGGGGTTATTGGGGTTGTAGCGGGGGGTGGTGTTGGGGTTATTGGGTTTGTAGCGGATAAGGAATAAGCACTAAGGGAATCTGATTGGACTAGAAGATGAACTAAGGCTTGTTGTCTCACAGTTCCGGGACAAAAGCGACCCTGGACATGGTACCTGTCCATCACGGGGACCTAATGACGCCCTTGTATTCTTTCTTCTTCCTGTTGTTTGTGGGACACAGATTTGGGGAAATGGTTTATCAGCCCCCGAGAGCGACGCTTCACTCCACAACAACAGATCAATGAGCAGAAGAGCGAGAGCTGAGGCTGCATCACCGCCAACGTTTAGTCCGGTTAGTCTTTAATCGTTTCATTTACCGAAGCTAAACACCTAGCACGTGCTCCCACACTCACAAGGTCCGGACTCAAGAGCCCGGCCCATTATGACCCATCGATCCCAGCATAGTAATGTTTATCATCTTCCTCAAATCACACCTGCCATGAAAAAGTCTGATCTCAAAACAGCTCCAGCCTAAACACTAAAGGGGGTGTTGGTTTGGGCACACGTCCACGGCGGGTGGTGTTTTTGTTTTAAAGGGGGTTGGTATTGATTAGGGTTGTGTTGATTTTATTCGTTTCATTAAAACAAGCTGTTGTGTTATTTATTTGTTTGTATTTTTGACTGAGTGTTTTGTCCGGTGTTTATTGTAGTTATTTTTATTGCTGTGTTGTACTGGTGTTTCGGGGAATAGTTGGATTAACACTCATAATCCAGTACGGTTTTAGCAGTCTTTATTTGCTGTGTTTAAGCTCGTGGTTTTGTTGGTCCGAGTGTTTGTTTAAAATCCAAGTGTTTGGCCTAGTGTTTAGCTGAAATCAGTCAGTGTGGCTACGTTTACGTGATTGATTCAGTGTTTAGTTAAAGTCAGTGTTTTGCTCTGGTCTTTCGTTACAGTCTTTGGTTTTGGTGGTATTTGGTAAACAGCTTTATTTTTGGTCCAGTGTTTAGTTAAAATCTGTTATTTTAACAGTGATAAACAGTGATATCGGTGTTATTGATTCAGTGTTTAGTTAAAGCCAGTGCTTTTGTTCACTACAGTCTTTGGTTTTGGTGGTATTTGGGAAACATCTGCGTTTTTGTAGTGACAAATTAATATCGGTGTTATTGGTGTGGTGTTTAGTTATAATCTGGTGGCATTTCATTACTCAGTGTTTCTCGTTCAGTGTTTTCTTTTTTATCCAGTGGTTAATTAACAGTGTTTATGGCATGGTGGTATTTTATTCATTTTTGGTCCAGTTTTTAGCTAAAATAATTTGTTTAAACAGTGTTTAATATGTTATTAGGTCAGTGTTTAGTTGTAATCTGATGTTATTTAGTACAAGTCAAGGATTTTAGTGTTCAGTTCAAATAAGCTTTTTTAACAGTGTTTAACGCTGTTGATGGTATTGGTTCAGAATTTAGTAAAATCAGTGTTTTTGATAATGTCTAGTTAACACCTGAAGTTGGTTCAGTGTTTAGTTAAGCTAAGTGATTTTGTCAGTGTTTACCTAATATCTGTTTTATTGGTCCAGTGTTTAGTTATAATCCTGTGGTATTTACTAAACATCAGTGTTTGTAGGCCAGTGTTTCGTTCAGAATCAGTGATTTTTCACCATGTTTTCTTAATAACAATTGAGTTAAAATTATTGTTCTTGGTTCAGTGTTTACTTAATACCAATGCTACAGCTTCCTTTGGCAGTATTTCCCCAGTATTACATGCAGTTTCTAAAAGGTGTTTACTCAAAAGTGGGTGTTTTTTCCCACCCACTTTTATTTTGCACTGCCCATGTTGTTTGTGGTTTTGGTCTATTTATTGGTCTAGTGTTAGTTCGGTGTTCAGGTGTATTTATGACGTGGTGGATCATGTCGTGTTGATTATGGTTTTGGTGTTTATTGTGTTATGTGTGGTGTTTTTTTAATAGGTGCAGAGTATTTATATTGGTGTTTTGTGGAGTATTTGCTCTGTGCCGTTTCTGTTTCTTTAGTCGCCCCTCAGATTTGAGTGTTGTTTGTGTATTTGTAAGATATATTTTGTTAGTGATTGACAGGTCGGACAGTGGTCGGTCGGCTGTGGGTCAGGATTGGGATCAGTAGCTCCTCCGTCTCCCCCTGTGAGTTCAGCTCCACCTCACCTCATCCATCAGAACCTGACACTGATGAGTCCTACAGTTCTGCCTCCTGATGGGACACCACTGATCTGGAACTCAGCCACGGGGGCCCAAACACCTCCGTCCTCCTGTCTTTCCTTTCCTTTCCTTTCCTTTGCTTTCCTTTGCTTTGCTTTGTTTATTTGCTGCTGCGCTTTATTTGTTGTTGTTTTTCTTGTTTCTTGGCCAAGCTTTAATGACCAGATGTCTCTGCTTGTGTTTTTGTTGTTTTTATTAAGGTATTTAGATCAAGATTTTTCCGTTCTTTCTTTTTTTTTTAAGTTTAAGTTTCATTTTTGTTGTGTTTTTGGGGAGTGGCTTTCTGAGATGCCTTTGGGCTAGAACCAGTTTTTGGTCTTTGATTACACATTATATAGTAACCTGCTTTTTATCCAGTGTTTAATCTTCTCTTTGATCTGTAAAATCTTTATCTTGTTTTAGTCACTTATAACATTGCAGATAAAGTATGGTCAGTGGTTTATTAAACGGTTTGGTAACATGGGCTTAGATCTGGCCAGTGTTTGGTTCTGAGTGGTGTTTGTTATTATGAGTGTTTGGTTCTGAGTGGTGTTTGTTATTGGGAGTGTTTGGTTCTGAGTGGTGTTTGTTTCTGGCCGATGTTTGGTTCTGGATGGAGTTTAATTCAAGGCATTGTTTAGTCGGATGGGTTTGGTTCTGAGTGGTGTTTGTTATTAGGAGTGTTTGGTTGTGGGTGGTGTTTGTTTCTGGTCAGTCTGATTCTGGATAGTGTTTGCTTCTGGTCAGTGTTTGATTCTGGGGGGTGTTTGTTTCTGAGTGATGTTTGGTTCGAGGCAGTGTGTGTTTAGACGAGTTTGGTCCTGAGTGGTGTTTGTTATTGGGAGTGTTTAGTTGTGGGTGGTGTTTTCTTCTGGCCAGTGTTTGATTCTGGGAGATGTTTGTTTTTGAGTGGTGTTTTATTCTAGGAGGTGTTTCTTTCTTGGTGATGTTTGGTTCAATGCATTTTGTAGTTAGATTGGTTTGGTTCTGAGTGGTGTTTGTAATCGGGAGTGTTTGGTTGTGGGTGGTGTTTGTTTTTTGAGTGGTATTTTTAATTGGAAGTGATTGGTTGTGGGTGGTGTTTGTAATTGAGAGCATTTGGTTGTGGGTGGTGTTTGTTATTGGGAGTTATTGGTTGTGGGTGGTGTTTGTTATTAGGAATTTTTGGTTTTAAGAGGTGTTGTTTCTGGGGGTGGTGTTGGTTTGAGGCAGTGTGTGGTTAGACAGGTTTTGCCCTGGGAGGTGTTTGTTTCTGAGCGGCGGTTGTATCTGGGAGGTGTTTGTTTCTGAGAGGTGTTGGGTCCTGGGAGGAGTTTCTGGGTGGTGTTTGGCTTAAGGCAGTGTGTGGTTAGACGAGTTTGGTCCTCGGAGGTGTTTGTTTCTAGGAGGTGTTTATTTCTGGGCAGTGTTTTGATCGTGGAAGGTGTTTTTGTATCTCAGCAGTGTTTGGTTGAAGGTCACGTCTCTGTTGGAGGAAGTTTGGTACTGAAGGGCGTCCTAGAGATTACAGCTGGTGCTTTTGTTGCCAGATTTGCTGAAACTCCGCCAGTCAGCTGCTGCTGAGAGACCTTCTGTGATCTGAGGAGTCACATTCATCTTACATCACTTCCTGCTTGTTCAGCTCTGTCTCTAAGCTCCACTGTCCTGAAGAGTGGAAAGTGTGTGTGTGTGTGTGTGTGTGTGTGTGTTATTCAGAATGACCAAGGAGAAAGTCGTGGCTCTCATCAGCTTGCATTAACGAGCGAGAGAGTTCCGGCAGAGTGGAGGATCATTTGGTGTGCGGCGTGTGTGACGACTGTCCTCGAAAACCTGCGGCAGGTGCAAAACACACACACACGATGCATGCAAACTCACTACACACACACACACACACACTCGGAGCAGGCAGTCTGCAGAGTGTATTCGTCACGACTGATCTTTATCCACGGCCACGCTCAGAAAGAGCTCCAAACTGGTTCGCCCACCGCGGCGCCGTCGTAAAAGACCGTTACCGTGACCTAAACCTAAAGCCATTATCGAATCAGTTCAGTATTTAGTCCCCCGCCGCAGGCTCGAACCCGAATAATATCCCCCCCGTCCATTCAAATCCCTCTCAGCGATCATAATAACCTGATAACAAATCCAATTTCACACACATCGACCCCTTTCTTATTGTTCCACATCCTTTGATGGGACACCAAATAAAGCCCGTCCCATCTCCGGTCCATCTCAGCGTCCAACTGGAAGGGTCAGGACACCATTAATGACCGTCCATTCAGCTCCCTAATGACTAGCGGGACCGTATCAGGACTGGACGCTGTACGTTCAGGTAAGTGCCGTGTTTATTGGCCGTTTTGGCCTCCCATATAGTACAAATATAAACAGCAGGAAATCAATAGGAAAGCCTAAACTGAACAGGGGTGATCTCTGGGCACTCCCTCAGGACTCAGGAGCACATGGGTAAGGGATTTTTATCTAACCTTTATCAAGCTTTATGATACAGAGTTACATTAATAAATACCACTTATAACTTTACTGTACAAAAAACAACTCGTGTTATAACCACGCCCACAAGCCCCGCCCACTCTTCTGGGCTCGGAGGCACCCAGGATAGACCAGGATTACAAATCTTTAATGGATCAATGGATCAAAGTCCAAAAGCCAGGGTCCGTCACGGTCCGGGGTCAGGTCGGGTCGGGTCCGGACCCTTACTTAAGGTCGTTGACCTTTCTGGGGTGCAGCATTAATGCAGAAAAGTACACAGAGATATTAGAGCGACTTTGAGACGACGTCTTCACCAGGGACGTCCATGCAAAACCACATGCTGCACAGATTACGCTTTTTATAAAAGAACTGCGTGGAAGACGAAGAGGTCAGAACAGCCTAGGTCTTTAATGTCTTTAATTACATGTTTGATGAAACCCGCGGCTTGGAGCGCACACACACACACACACACACACACACACACACACACACACATGGGGGGAATGCCCTTGCTTGTCATTGCCCTGCTTCTTGCAAATTAGCCTTCCCTACACACGCAGGGTCTCGGCCTTGATGTGATGTCACAAACTCCGCCACGAGCAGCCAATCAGGGAGCAGGAGGGATTCCGGCCGGACGCGAGAGCGGAAAAGCCGTGAGAGTGAAAAGGAGGCTCTTGGTCCCCCCTTATCTTAGCACATGCATCCCCCTGGACTCGGGTAATAACGTCACCTCCTCTCTCTCTCTCTCTGTCTCTCTCTCTCGCGCGCGCTCTCGCGCTTCACCACTCCCCGAGGTGACTCCTCCTCCTGCTCTTGCATCCTCGCTTCACATCCTGCCAGGAGAACGGCCGAGCATCATCTCAGCTCCTCAGGTAGGGACGCTCTCTCCTCTCCTCTCCTCTCCTCTCTATAACGCCGCCATGCTTCGCGGGCGTCCCCTTTCGCACCTCTCGCGGCGCGGTCCCTTTGGCGTGTGGGCGTGTTTAGGGACGGGGGCAGGCTTTAAAGGGTTAGACGGGGGACAGAGGTGTGTTTTGGGGTCGGTAGCGACAGCCCGCGGTTTGTCCCCGTCCTCGGGGGACGCCCCTTGCTCCAAAACGCACAACTTTTGACCCTTTTCCCCTTCCGCGATGGGAGGACAGATGTGATTAACAGAAGGAATCCCCTTTTTGTTTTGAAATACCATATTTTGGGAGACAGTGTTAGGGATTGAGACGTGTCCCAGTGTTTGTTTATTTATGAGATCAAACACCAGCTCAGGACCTCAGTCTTTAGTTTTATAGCTTTAAATGTTTCTCAAAAGGGTCACATTGCCGTTTTTATTTCATTATTTCCCCCCCCTTTTTTTTTTAATGATGAAGGGTTGCTGGTTACTCTAAAGTTTGATTTTTTATTGGATTTTAAATATTTAATTTTAAAATTAGAAATATATCTGAGTGGGAAAACTTGTTTTAAAAATAGTTTTTGTATTTTTTTGACACGAATTTCCTTAGATTTTTTTATTTTATTTAATTTTTTTTTATTTAACCCCACACTATAATTTGTATTATATTATAAACATAACAACAATTTTTATTTTTATATAAATCCAATATTATTTGTTCGGGTTTTTAATTTTATTTTCATTAATTCGTTTATTTTGTATTTTATTTCTGTACAGTTTAAAGAGTGCGAATGTGAAATAAAATAATACAATTAATAAATAAATACATAAATAAAAATCAAATTCATAAATAAATGAGGAAAAACAAATTTTATATACATTTTTTGTATTTCAAAATATTTTTTCCTGTTTTACATTTCTCTTCACAATCGCTTTTTTCAAAACCTGAAGTTTTTATACAAACAAAAGTAAATAAAAGTAACTTTTAAAAGGTTTGGGATTAACCAGAACAGAAATATGGGCGTGTCCTTTGGGTCCCAACCCGCAAATAAGAGCAGCTATGAATATGGTGAGCCATTGGGGCCATAAGTTGGACCGTTGACACATCCCATGTGAGTTTCTTGATTATGGTACGCCATAAAGGTCATACAAAGTGCATTACGGTTATATATTAGAAAGAAGAGTGGATATCAATATGGCAGGCCATTGGGGCCATGGAGCGGAACGGGGGCGTGTCCTGTGTGTTTCATTTTACCTGGGAATAGCTCTTAATACGGTCGGTGTGTTATAAAGGTCATAGGGGCGTGGCCATACTGTATATTCAAATAAGAGGGGAAATTCGTTTCTTCAAATATGGTGTGCCAAAAGGGTCATACAACACGCCATGCTTATTTACAATCGAAGAATTGAATGTGGGTGTGTCCTGTGTGAATATAATGCCTTACAGGACCTTAAAGTTTTTTTTTTTTTTTAATATGGCATGCCATAAGGGCCATACAGTATGGCTCGTGTTTCTATGTGCAAAAAAGTATTCTGTTAAGGTCAAGTAGACGTGTCCTTATGTCCATCTATGGAAATACCAATATCTATAGGAGTGTGGTGAGCCAAAAGGGCCAAAGATGGGAATGTGGGTGTGTCTTTTAGTTCAGATACGGAGATAAGAGTTTCTAAATATAGCTTATACATGCAAATTAGTGCTTATATGTGCAAAAAACAAAGGTGTTTAGAGTGTGGTGAGCCAAAAGGGCCAAAGATGGAAATGTGGGTGTGTCTTTTGGTTCAGATACGGAGATAAAAGTGTCTGAATATAGCTTATACATGCAAATTAGTGTCCATATGTGCAAAAAACAAAGGTGTTCGGAGTGTGGTGAGCCAAAAGGGTCAAAAGTAGGACTGTGGGTGTGTCTTGTGTCTCAAACAGTAGTAATAAATCAGTAAATAACACTGATAAGGATGAATGGTGTTTTATAAAGAACTTACAGGAATGTGGGCGTGGCTTGCTGGAAAGCCATAAGGGTCATAAAGAGGTCTGTCTATTCCTATTTATTTATAACTGTTAGTCTTATCTGTACTGCTCATAATAATAAGGGGATATTTGATTAGTTACCTAGTGGGAACGTTTAGCTCTCCCCAGTAGGTACGACCTTTATATGGAAAGCCAAAGGACCCAAAATATGGTTTCCTGGTTTTAAGATTAATTTATAGCTCTGGGTTTATAATGAAGAACTAATTTTATGCAGTGAAAGCTAAAATGGAAAAATCCAGTAATAAGAAGGAGCGTCTAAATACTTTTGGTGACGTAGTGTTAGAGTGTGTGTGTGTGTGTGTGTGTGTGTGTGTAGGGTTGTATAATTGGCAATTTGCTCTCGTTTCTTTTTATCAACTCACATTGCGCGCTCCAAACACACACACACACACACACACACTTCTTCCTTCGTTACCATGGCGGTTGCAAACACAAACTGTTAAAGTCATGTGATCTGTAGCCCTATGGGAGAAAGCCATGCTTACCATCGCTAAACAGCACACACACACACACACACACACACACACACACACACACAGGTGCTAATAGAGGCTAATGGTTTTAAAGGGCTAAAGCTGATAACACGGATTACATAATCAATAACAGCTTATGCATATAACACACACACACACACACACACACACACACACACACATCTAGACATGTCCACATACTTTTGGCACTGTATCCCATCACAGGTGAAATTGGTTTTCCTTTCCACATTTAATAACCTGCTTTTCCCACAGTGAGAGTGAATTCATCCATTACACACACACACACACACACACACACACACACACACACACTCTCTGCAGGTGGAGTCAGGAGAGATTAATTATTCGTAAAGGCCAGACTCAGCTGCAGGACATTTTAAATGTTTTATGAATTTAATAAGAGTGAGAAACGTTGACCAAACACACACACACACACACACACACACACACACACAGAGTTCAAAACATGTTCACACATCGCCCACACAGCCCACTGCTACAGCTCAGAGAACAACAGCATCCCACAATGCACTGTGGCTTCTGTAGAGCACAATAACAAAAATAACAACAATAAACAATAAGAACAGATTTTTATTCCAATTAATAATAAACATAACCAGTTACCGTTTTTATCGTTTTACACTTGGTCAGGTAAAATAATTTGGATATTATTTTTAGATAAATAATATCTGTTTAAGATCAGAATCTATTTTTAATGAATGGATCAAATTCTAATTAATGTTTACACAGTTATTTTATTATAATTGTTACCAAATCACTGCAATAACGGCCCATGAGGATCAAAATAATTAAATCTAAAAAAAACACCATGACAAATAAACAGTAATGATCATTTAAAGATTAATAGGAACTAAAATCCAATAGGTAAAATAGAGAAAAAGGAAATTACATAAAGAATTAATGCAAAAAAAAGAACGTTATAAATGTCTGAAAGGGAAAATAGGGGATGAAGGATGAAATAATCAAAGCAATAAAATAATAAATGAAAAAATGATAAATTAATAAAAAAATAAAAATTTATAAATTAAGAAAAAAATTATTAATAAAATAAAAAATAAAAATGGATAAATTGAAAAAAAAATTAATTAATAAAACAATGAATAAAAAATAAAAATGGATAAATCGATAAACAATAAATTATAAAAATAATAAATAAGAAATTTATAAATTAATAAAAAAATATATATTGATAAAGTGATTAAAAAATTAAATGATAAAATAATAAATTAAAAATGGATAAATTGATAAAAAAACTAAAATAGGTAAACGGATAAAAAATAAATTTATAAAATAATTAATTAAATAATTAGAAAAATTAATAAAAATAAAAATGTATAAATTGATCAATACATTAATTAATAAAATAATGCATTAAAAATCATCAAATTAATTAAAAAATAGACAAATCGATAAAAAATAAATAAATAAAATAATACATTAAAAGGTAATAAGTTAATAAAAAATAAAAATGAATAAATTAATAAAAAAATAAATTAATGAAATACTGAATTAACAAATTAATAAAAAATAAAAATTGATATATCGATAATAAATAAATAAATAAATTATAAACTAAACAATTTTCACATAAAAATGTGTTTAAACAGGAAAATAGCAAAACTTTAATAAAAATTAAAATAAAGGGAATGAATAAAAGCAGATGAGACAGAACGGGTGTAAAATACAAACACAAAAAGGACAATAATAAAATAATAAATAATAATAATAAACTTATAGACAAGTATGACTGGTTCCTAAGTGATCTGATCTTAAATATTTCTAAATGAGTTCAATAACAAATAAAAAATAAATCGATTTTAATATAAATGTATAGAAGCTCATAGATCTTTCTGTTCTTTATTAAAACTATCATTATAAACTTATTACATTGTCATTTAAAGGTCAGTTTTGTTAAAGTTTTGATCCTTTTATGTTACGTTTAATTAGGGATGTGGCTCTTTAATAAAAAAAAAATACTTATAATCATTATTTAGTTATAATCTAAACTGCTATAAAGGTTTTTTTTTTATTATTTACATTTTTTACTGATTTTTAATTTATATATGTCATGTCAGTCTCCATGGTTACATCCATATGCTATCATTCGTCACACACACTCACACCGGGCCACTTTAGAGACACCAATTAGCCCAAAGTCATGTAAAGAAATGACCCAGTGTAGTATTTAGATCTACTAACAAGAACGTAAAATTTTTTTTTAAATGTGTTCGTGAGGTCTGCCGGGTTCACAAACTTTTGAGCATCCGAGACTTCGTCGTGAGTAGGGAGGTGTAGCGCTGCTGCATCGTGATGCAAACATCCTGCTTGGTTACCATGGAGACCGAGTCTCCTTTCCACTGCGACTCGCTGATACTCTGTCGGGTTTCCCTCTTTAAATGGATCTGGGTCGATTACCTTTAACACACACACACACACACACACACACACACACACACACACACCGTGTCTGTACTTAAACAGCTTCGTCTCCATCCAGATGGTCCCCGGTCTGAAAGAAATAAGAGAAAGGAAAAAGGAACGAGATAAATAGAAATAAAAGAAAAGCCTGACAGGTGAGGGACAGGTGTAGGGGGCGGGGCTAATGAGCTCCCAAGGTGCTTGCTTGCTCAGCCTGTCTCCATAGCAACGAAGTTTGGTGTCACAAAGGCGAATCGGAGCGTGGGAGAGAAGAGGCTGGGCAGGGAGTGATGGGAAATGTAGTTTGGCAAACGAGAAACGAATCGGAAGGGATTAGAAAGAAAGAAAGAAAGAAAGAAAGAAGGAAAAACAGAGGACGAACTAAACGTACGTCACCGAATAAAAATAACCCGAGGAAAACGTTTAAAAAAAAAAAAAAAGAGTATTTACACAGATTTAACAAATAAAGAAAGAAAAGAAGGAAGCTTTTATGGAGAGAAACGACCAATAAGAAATAAAGAAAATATGGCATTAATGGTGTGTGTGTGTGTGTGTGTGTGTGTGTGTGTGTGTGTGTATTAAAGCGTGTTGTGCCCTCTCTCATGAGACCCAGAGGGCCATGATGAA
>JAUZSU010007194.1:0-11310 GCA_034780255.1 Parotocinclus maculicauda
ATGTGTGTATATATGTATGTACATGTATGTGTGTGTGTGTGTGTGTGTGTGCGTGTGTGTGTAAATATGTATATTGTATGTATTTTCACAGCGGACCATATACACACACACTAAAACACTACACACACAGAAAACTTACAGTATTTCATATTGTGCAATATTTTCCCTTACCCCTGTTGAATACAATTCTTAAGATTTCTTAATTTTTATTATTTATATTGTATATACTGTACAATTTATTTGTCTATTTGTTGTACTGAGTGCCTTGCTATCCCTTGCTGCTAGAACACGGTGAATTTCCCCACTGTGGGACTATTAAAGAATTAACTTATCTTATCTTATCTTATCTTATCTTATCTTATCTTAGTAATACCTACCAGCAGAAAGCAGCGAGGCGCGGAGTAGCATTAGGCACTAACAGTACGTGCAAACAGACCTAATAACGTACTCTTACAACATTACTTTATGACCATATAATTTATTCTAAACCTGGCAAGTCAAAATGAATAAAATGAGAAAGAGCAGAATGAAACAGGGACTCGAGAGGTCTCGTCCACTAGGCTGTTCCATAAGGCTAAACTCTTAAACAAGAGCAAAATTGTTTAGTCAGACCCTACTCTTATCTAACCAGCTACAATGACTACAGCTGAGTACTGATTTCTACCAGATGCTATAACATAAAGAGGTAGACAGAAAGTAATATAAACCCTCTATAATCCGATTAGCCCTTCATTCTCATTCCTGCCACTTTTCATGCCATTTAAAGCTAGACCTCTGGCTGAGTCATTTAAGAACACTTCACGTTATTCTTCCAGTAGCACTTTTGAATGGTTGCCACAGAAACCTGGGCTCTCCAGACCTGGGCGTCCAGTGCACATAAACCATAATTTGAGTCCTGTTTCCCTCTCAGCATCAGAGTCTTAGTCGTAAGGTTTAGCTCTGTGTAAATCATGGAATATTATGTGAATGCTAACAATGTCTGCATGTGGTAAATACACTGCAAAACACACCGCAAAAATTATTTAATTATGGGATTCCATTTTGAAGTATCAAATTTTGTGAGCAGTGTATTAAAAACAAGACAAGACTCTGAGTTTTAAAGATGGCTTGCTTTGGGTTGTTGAACCCAAACGTGAAGTCATAATATTATAAGAAGGTAAACTGATGGATCTTCTCTGCCTTCGGCTCCCAAGTAGTCTGATGGAACTAGTGCTGAGCAGTCAAAACTACGATTTGTGTACAGTAGAAAATAGGCATTTCTGCCAGGTGTATATTTCTTCTCCTGTTAGCTAACAGCATCAGTGCTGTCTCGACTACTGAGTGAGTGCCAGCTATTTTCTCAGGCCTATTCTCTATTTTCATCTTGGTTAGGATAGATGTACTACATTTTTATTGCCAGCAATAAGAGGGATGCGAGGACAAGCCAACATATGTTTATACATTTCTGGTAAATATTTGTACGTACTATACCTTGTTCCACCATTGCATCAAAGCCGGCATCCTCAATGGCATCCCTGAGCTCTGCAGGATGAGTCAGACCAGGGTCGAATGTAATTATTCCCTTCTGTTCCTTTAGGTAAACCTTAACGGCATGCACACCTACTTTCTGTGATATCAGTCCCTCTATGGACACCACACAAGAGTTACACGTCATGCCCTTGATTCCGATTGTCACTTTCTCGGTGGAAACGCTATCCTTAGAAAGGGATGAAGATTCCTGTAAACACACTGAACCCTTTGTCCTTAATTTTGAATCTTGATCCGAAGGGGTAACCCTAAATTCCCCTGGTGGAATGCTCTCCAGCACCCCTTTGATTGTGTCCAGTTTGACAATAGATGGGTCATATTTAAACTCCACACTTTTGCTTTCCAAGGACACGAGCACATGCTGGACACCTACCACTCCTGATAACCTCTCTGTGATATTTTTTATGCATGACCCCCAATGCATCCCTTCCACCCGTAACGTTGCTCCTACCCATTCAGATTGCTGAGTGAGGTCTGCTAGAACGGCGTCAAAGCCCATGTCGTTTATGGACTCTTTCAGATCTTCAGGTTTCACCTTTGTATTGTTATAACTAATAACAGCTTCCTTTTCACCTAAAGATACTTGAATACTATTAACCCCGTCCAGTGCTCCAATCCGATCTTCAATGGAGCGCACACATGATTGGCAGGTCATTCCTTCCACCCTTATTGTGATCAGGCTCTCTTCCAGGGCTGGCTCTCCAAATTTGGGCACATCAGCCACTTCTGTCACCCCGTAACCCATTCTGTAAATCTCCTGTAAAATATCTCTGGGTGTGACAGTAGATGGACGGTAGTCTAACCAGGCTTGGCTACCAGACGGAGCAATAAAAACATTCACCACACCTCTGAGTGAGCAGAGCCGTGTATGGAGGGCATGAGCGCTGCCTGGAGAGGACGGAGCTCCTAGAAGTATGTTCAGCCCAGAAACGTGGCTTGCATTTGGTCCGAGTTCACTGAGACTCCCCGCCTGATAGGCCAGATTTTCAAAGCCGTGGTTCCTGGGGGCCTTTGTCCCATGATGACCTCCGTTCCCCTAAAACATGACAAAATGAACAGGATTATCATTCTGGTCAGTGTAAGGCAGGCTCTGAGCTTATCCTGGTATTTACTGGGCACAGAGAAGTAAACCCTAGAGAGGATGTCAGTCCATCAGAGTCTGGCAGGGGTCACTGGCAAAGCACCACGGCCCAGTCCTCAATTCTCTCTCTACCTCATGCAAGGCCTGTGCGATGCCTGATCCATTAGAAGGTATAGCTAGAACAGAAACCTGGGTCATAGAGCTTGTGATTTGTCACTATGCCATCCAAGCACTGAAATCAGAATATTTCAGGGACTAATATAATACAGAGCAAAATTAAGCATATAATAATTATTATTACTGTAGCACTTGATGGCTGCTTAGTAATATCTCACTGAACTGAATGAACTGAACTAAGTGAACCCAAGCTGGAACCAAATGAATAAGCAGAGGCTAATCACATACACTGGGGTATTTACGGCTAAAGTCCCCCCACCAAGAACACATCAAAGAAGAGATTATATCGCAGCCAAGTCTGACTGACATGTGACCTCATCTTATAAACTGCTAGAGAGAGAGAGAGAGAGAGAGAGAGAGAGAGAGAGAGAGAGAGAGAGAGAGAGAGAGAGAGAGAATGCAGTCGTAATCATTGCATTGCACCTGATTCATTAATAAACACTGCAGGGATAACGTAGTTGGGACAATTTTCAACCTAGTCTCTTATGAGCAGTTACACCAAAAGCACCAAATCCAGTAAAACTACTACTAAATAAAACAACAATAATAATATATTTTTCTTCAGGATTAGGGTTTTTGTTAGAACCCTGTACTACTAAGAATAATAATTATTATACTATTATTATTATTATTATTATTATTATTATTTAATTATTATCTGCTTTTACTACCACCAACAAAAACAAAAACACAATGTTTTTTAAGATATTCTTCTATAAGGGTTTATAATGGTTATAAGGTCTTAGGATTTAAATTATTATTGTTTTAATAAAGGAAACAACATTGTGAACAACAACAATAATAACACGAGTATAATCGTCTCCAAACGCTGCTGCTATTACACTATAACTTGTATTAATACTGTTAATTATTAATTGTTAATTTATTAAACTGTTACTATTAATATTAATGATCATCAGTTTCATAAGCGTAGTAATAACAATCATCGGATAAACCTACTGCTACCAATCAAAAATAGTAATCACACACTTCCTGTATATTTACTCTTCTGTTTAGTGTACAAACCTTATGTTTCTCCAGTCCATCTCTATTTGGTTTGAATGGGCAGACGCACTGAAGAGACGCGCAGCAGTGACAGGGGGGTGCGCAATCCACCATACACACCTGCTCCAGCACAGCGCCGTTACGCACCGACTTATCGCGCTTTTTGAAGTTGTTACGCGAGCCAAACGTATTCATAACTTATTTTGACTGACTGTTTATCTGTTGTAGAGATGATGAATTTGATGTAAGAGTGAATCGTGTGCTCTGAGTCTTCTGAGCGCGGAGCTTGTTTAAACCGAGCCGGAGCGAGAGCGTTTTGCGCACAGCCGGAGCGCTCAGAGTGACGTCAGAGTGCATTCACCTGCCCGAGCGCTACATTCACGAGTTGTTTGAATTGCTGAGATATCGCTGAGATTTTCCACACGCTTGTGAGTGACGCCGTGTGGAGAATGAAACGTTACGTATAAGCGTTTTATGGGTTTCCTTATGAAAGGTTTATTTTTGTCTGTATTAGGATCTATTGTTTAATATTGCCACGTACGACAATATTAAATGTAACTTTTTGTAAAAAAAAATAAAACAACAACAACAACAACAAAAGTCCAGAAATGGGATCTTCACTTGCTACCTTAAACAACGCTATTTTATGTTGATTCATTTTATGGATAACATCATGCATGTTTATGTCAAAGTCAGTTCTACAAGTAGTGAACTTAAGTCCACCTTAAGTTAAAGTCCAGCTCTTTAGGCATGCGTTACTTATCTTAAACATCTGTACACACACCACAAACCTGTCTTTGTTATTCGTTTCCCTCATTCACTGTCCGCCAATTAAGACACCGTTTACGCGCAGCTCTTGAAGGCTGCATGACTGTGTGTTTTTGCGCACGGTACCAAAGCGTGGAACCAGCGCGTCTGTAGATGATTTACTTACTGGTGTGTGACGGGTGCAGATCGAACAATTGATCACGATACCTTTATATTTTAGGTAATAACATTACATATCTCCTATAGGTTCCAGGCCATATATAAGTATGCGTATGGGGTGCATGGAGGGGTTAACTTGTTGTCACAGACACACTGTGTTCCTCTATCAGAACCGCCACTGAATCATAATTAATGTAGTAAAAAGTAGTAGACGCATGAAAATATAAGGGAATCTCTCTCTCTCTCTCTCTCTATATATATATATATATATATATATATATATATGAAACAAGGAACTTGGGCAATATGTGATTGAACATTTTTGCATATTGCACTGTTGTGTTGTACTTTACTGCAAGCAAGAGCATTCCAAAGCTTTCCCTTGTGGTATGAGTTGGCACTTCCATTTTTCATCCTAGTGAAAGAATGGAAGTTATTTATCTAATCTACCCTTACATAAAAAAGAAATATATAATTAAAAATCACTGAACCCAATTACATATTCATTGAATGGATCAGCATGGTGTCTATCAGGCCATTAATCTTCATTCCTCTATATTGCTTTAGTGTTTTACCATTCTTTAAAGATAAAGCACTGCAACTTATGACACTGGATTTTTTTGCCATGGATTCAATTCAGTTAACCTTAAAGAGCACATGCTTGTCTGTGTCAGGAAACACAAAGACTCATAAGACTAATTTTAAAACTCTTGTTGTCTTTTATATCATACTTTCAATGTATTAGCATGCATATGTCAGTGTCAGATTCCATTGTCTTTACCTTTAGCACTGATAAGTATGGTAAACACTAATGTTGGTGATGATGTTCACTGTCTGGTGGACTGATGAAGCACTGATGAAGCCCTATCCACGGTACTGTAACTCGGTACACAAAATAAAACAAACTACCTTTTTTCACTAAATTTCATTCACTATCTTCATTAGGACAAGTTAAATATTTACTTACAGTTGAGACATGAGACACACATTTCTATGCACACACAAACTTAACATGCCTTTTCTTGACGCATACCAGTTTATGGTTTCACTTCTATTATGGTAACACTTTTAAAAAGTTATAGTTATATATAAAATTGACTCATGAAAGCCTCATGATTGTTACCTGGTTAATAATATCAAACAATAAAATAACTAACTGTTTAAATTTAAACCAATCTAAAAAAACATAAACCATTGAAACACAGGGCTGGTAGTATCATAGTTTTTCTCTGTTTACTGCATCTGGGCCAGAGTGGCTTGCTGGCTGTCATTGACAAGTGAATTCTGGAAAAGTTTTGGAATGGTCAAATCAAGGTGGCACAGTGGAACAGTGGTTAGCTAGACACCGGCTTTCTCCCGACCCTGACCAGGAACAAGCAGATGAGAAAAAAGAAATGGCCCAACCAATGTTTTGTCCTTAATCCAATAAAAATGTAGAATGAGCTGAATTGAGCAATTCATGTGAGGAAACCCACAAACAGCCCAGAACTGATGCTCTGTATTGTATGGATGATTCATTTGTTTAATTGGGTTCCCTTAGATCTAGTTTTGGGCTTGTGTGAAATCTGATGATGTTTTAGAATATATATGTGCAGAAATAAGGAAATATAATTATTTATATGTCCTACAGTGGGTAAATTCAAAATGCTGAAATGCAGAAGTATTACAAAGTTATTCCACCGAATAGGTGACATTTGCTTATAACTCAAAAATGTGACTCATTTTCTATAGTGTTTTAACACTGTATTAACAATTCATGTATTTAAGTAGTCAAAATGAATATTGTTAAATCTCAGACAATTTTTTAAAAAAAGTTTAAACTTTTAACCTTTTTCTAAAAATTAATAGTTTAGATAAGTAGAACTAAGTTTTCAGCACAGAATGAGCAAATACATAAAATGTCACATGGCATCAATATTAATAGCAATACAGCACTGAGCACATTCTAATGATATAAGTGATATTTTTACAATAAAGAAATAACATCTAAAACAGGATAGTACATTGTGATTAACCTGCGTTTGACCCTTGAAATATACAAGAAAAAATAAGAAAGAACTTAGTTGTGATCTTTAGAAGACCCAGATGATACAATTTCCTACTGGTCATCTGACTTTCATATCATCTAATATTTTCCATAATTTTGAGAAGTGGTAATATTTTTAGGTAACAGGAGAGAACACCAGGTAACATGACTAAAGTATGTACAATATTCTACAGTATATACTATAATCAGAAAGAAATTGGGAAAGCATAAAAATGCATATTAAAAACACAGTGCTTCTTAAACACATTGCAAAACAAGTTGGGATAGGGGCAATTTTGAGCTAATAATGAATTAATAAAACTAAGCAACTTATCAAACGTAACGTCAGCAGGTGATTGTAATCATGATTTGCTACAAAAGCAGCATCCAGCAAAAAACTATGTTCCTCAAAGAAATATTGGAAGCATGTGCATATTTCTCTTTTCACAGTGCATAACATTTTTTAACAATTCAAGGTACTGGGAGGAATTTCAGTGGGTAAAGGATTTTTGATCCCTGATACGGCACTGCATCAAGAACCACCAATCAACAATAGCTGATATAACCACATGCGCAAGCAAGAGATTACTTAATCAAACCTTTATCAATCACTACAATACGGAATTACATTAACAAACAGCACTTAAAACTTCACATGTTAATCGGCGTCAGCTTATATGGAATTGGAGGCACCTAGGATGGACCATCACACAGATGTGTATTGTGGTCAGATGAATCAGTATTCCAGGTCATATTTGGAAAAAATGATGCTATCTGCTCCAGACCACAAAGAGAAGAGACCATCCAGACGATAATCAGCAACAAGTTTAAAAGCCAGGGTCTGTCATAGAATGAAGCTATGTCAGTGATGTTGGCAAAGGTCATTATCGGACTGTGATGGCAGCATTAACGCAGAAAAGTTCATTGAGATTTTGGAGCAACATATGATGCCTTCATCTTTTACACCAATGTCCATGTAGTTTGCAACAAGACAATGCAAAACCATATTGACCAGACAAAACTAATGACTGAGTTTAGCATTGTATTTTAAAGTAAATTATTATGACTTTATTATGAAAAAGTACATTTAATTGTAAAGTGTAATGTTAAAAACCAGAGACAGCTAACAAATTCTATTTTCAGCAATACAGTTAATTGTATAAATTTACTGGGGTTGGAAATGTCAACCATTCAGTGGAATGGCTCAGATATTGTGAAGGACTTTCAAGCTCTATATGGTAAAATATACCCAGTGAGCACACAGAATCAAGAAAACTGAGCAACTAAAGCAAAGAAGCAAAACCTGCTTCTTTGTGTCTTGCTTTGCTTTTGCTACTTCTAGGCTTCTACTTGTTTCACATTTGTTGTAAGTGCATAAGTACAACCACAAATCCGATGAAGTTGGGATTTAAAGATGTAAAGCATAAATAGAAACAGAATACGATGATTTACAAATAATTTTTAAAAAATATTCAGTTGACTACACTACAAAGACATGTTCAAATTGATAAACTTTGTTGTTTTTGCAAATATTTACTAATTTTGAATTTGATGCCTGCAACATGTTCCAAAAGAGTTGGGACGGGGGCTTGTTTACCACTGTATTGCATCACTTTTCCTTTTAACAACACTCAGTAAGCATTTGGGAACTGAGGACACTAATTGTTGAAGCTTTGTAGGTGGAATTGTTTCCCATTATTGCTTGATGTACATCTTCAGTTGCTCAACAGTCCGGGGTCTCCACTGTCGTATTTTGCACTGCATACACATATTTTCAACGGGAGGCGGGCCAGTCTACTACCCACACTCTTTTACTATGAAGTTGTAACAGGTGCAGAATGTGGCTTGGCATTGTTTTGCTGAAATAAGCAGAGATGTCCTTGAAAAAGTCATTACTTGGATGGCAGCATATGTTGCTTCAAAACCTGTATGTACCTTACAGCAAAGTTACCCATGCCATGGGCACTGACACACCCCTATACTATCAGAGATTCTGGCTTTTGAACTTTGCGCTGATAACAATCCGGACAGTCCTTTTCCTCTTTGGCCTGGAGGACACAAAGTCCATGATTTCCAAAAGCAATTTTAATTTGAGGTTGTGGTAATACCTGTTACAGAATTATGTTGGTTTTTAATGCAGTGGCACTTGAGGGATTGAAGGTCGATTCGAGGTTGGTTTTTAGCCTTGCTTGCTTACAGAAATTTCTCCAGATTCTCAAAATCTTTTGATGATATTATGGACTGTAGGTGATGAAAATTCTTGCAATTGCACAATAAGAAATGTTGTTCCTAAACTGCTGGACTATTTGCTCATGCAGTTGTTCACAAAGAGGCTTTCGGGGATGCTCCCTTTATACCCAATCATGACACTCACCTGTTTCCAATTGACCTGTGGAATATTCCAAACAGGTGTTTTTTGAGCATTCCCCAACTTTCCTAGTCATTTGTTGCCCCGTCCCAACTTTTTGGAACATGTTGCAGGCATTAAATTCAAAATGAGGGAATATTTGAAAACCAAAAGTTTATCACTTTGAACGCTAAATATCTTGTCTTTGTTAATATGGATTGAGGTTGAAATGGATTTGCAATCATTGTATTCTGTTTTCATTTATGTTTTACACAACGTCCCAACTTCACTGGAGTTGGGGTTGTACAACAGGAGTACATTTATAACCTTTAAAAAGTTTTTTTTTCCTTTGGGTACAGAGTGTCGCAGCAGCAACACAAATACTGATCAGTGTGTACTGCTGACCTCATCACCACTGTTCTCTGCCATATTTCCCATAATGCAACTCTTTATCCGTCACCTAGGCCCACTCACAGACTTTATAGATGTTTGCTCGACAACTTCACTAGCCATTTAGATGTCCTCATCTACTGCGAGAGAGATAAGTGTTTGGGTGCTTTTCTTTATTCCTCTGCCTTATCTTTCCTGTGACTGGCTGTGTCTCTGTTCTTCACATGCACTTAATCATATGCTGCCATATATGTGGGCATTTGGTTCAAGGAAACCGTGCAATGCAACTGAAACTGGCAATGCAAGCACAATGCAACTCTCCCTGCCAGAGGCTAGATTTGAACTAGACCTCTGTTGAGATGGTGTTTTAGTTCATTCAGTGCAATCAGTTTCTGCCAACAATCTTAAGTCCTGGTGTCTGGGATCTGGTTAACTCCGGATCCAGTGACCCAACACTATATTACACATTTTCATTCTTACTAGTGGTATAATACATGCATTTCCTTTTTTGCTGTGTTTTGCAGTGAATTAAACATTTTCATCTGAAATTCAATTTAGTTTTAGTTAATGTGGTCCTGATCTTTCTATTTCATGTTTTAGTTAATTACATTTGTATTACCTACAATAATCAATAAACAATAATATTTTGTTCACACACACAACAAAATACAAAGATGATAAAAAAATAACCATAAACCATGTCAAAATGGTTATACTGTAGGAGCCGGTTAAAAAGGAGACACGGACAAGGATATAAATTCTTAGCTTTATTTCTTTTCTCTCAAGTCACCTAAACTGTTTTATCACCCAAGGGCGGGAAGTGACAACTTTTCCCGCTAAGAACTTGAAAACTCCTCCTTTCGGCACACCTGTTTTCACAATCAGAGCCCAGGGCATTCTGGAGTGAAATGTATATATGTGTCCACCACAATGGTATTTGAGATGATTAAAACCAGTTTTTGCATGACCATGTATACGTACAACTCACAAGGTCAACTAAATAAAATAATTAAGTTCTACATATGCCTGTCTGTCAACAATACATTTATTTTGATCAAAAACCATTCAGTAATGGAACCAAATATACAGTTGATGTTAAATGTTTGTTGTCACGCCGCTACGCTCACAGTTCACTCCCTCTGGCGCCCCAGACTTCATCTCCCAGAGGACTTTGGGCACTGACGTCACTGTCACATGCTTCTTGGCGTCCAATCACACAGTGCCCCACTCAAGAGCCCCAGAGTTTTAGCCAGGTGTTTGTTATTATCTTGTAGCTTATATAGTCTGATCATAGTGTAGTATTGACAACTCTGTTGTGTACTGGGTTCAAACTGCTTTCTGATTGTTAACTTGGACTGTGTTTCTGACTGTGATCAGCATGCCCCTCTGGGTAGGTTAGCCTTCTTTGGCCTTCACATTTTTGTCATTTTCCTGCTACGTACCTTTTGAGTCACAAAGGTCTTAATAAGCAATGATGCTCTCAATCTGTTGACCCCAGGTGCATAATAAAG
Source organism: Parotocinclus maculicauda (assembly GCA_034780255.1). NCBI lineage: Eukaryota > Metazoa > Chordata > Actinopteri > Siluriformes > Loricariidae > Parotocinclus > Parotocinclus maculicauda. The sequence goes on from JAUZSU010007194.1 coordinate 10,992, forward strand.
TCAATTCCCAAATCTTTATCATGTCAAACTAGACTTACTTCAGATATGACAAACAGATAATTAGTCAGAGATAATGTTTGTTCATCAGGAAGCAGCCTGAAAAATCTTTATCAATAATACATTGTATTTTTACAGACATGAAATAATTTCCAAAGTGTTTGAAATAATAAGTTGTTTGTTTGTTTGTTTATTGGGCTTCTTTAACGTCGCTATCGGCATCAGCGGCCATGTAAGCGACATAGACAAGGTTATATCCATACACAAGTTCATCTTAACACCAGTCACATATATATATACACAAGTCAATGCCAATTTGGAG
>JAUZSU010007205.1:0-11310 GCA_034780255.1 Parotocinclus maculicauda
TCAGTGTCAAGTGTACACACACACACACACACACACACACATACACACACACGTGTATATATACATGCGCAAACATATATATATATATATATATATATATATCACACTGAGACATTTGACAGAAGCTAATTACTATAACACACGTCATTTAGAATGTGGGAGGGAACTGGAGTATCCAGAGGAATCCCACACAGACAGGAGAAGAAGAGAGCACCACAATGCCACCCTAGAGCAACATTCTAGAGCAAGTGTTGACTATTAACCTAAAAACAGTTAGTCACTTTATTCTACAATTGTGTGCCACTTCTGTGAATCAGGATGTTGACCAAAATAAATAGGCATTACCTTAGTCACAAAGTGTTTTATTTGAAACGATAATACTCAATGTGAAACTTTTAGTACAGTACTGTCCTGCACGATATAGTGATTCCAATCTGAAATCTGAAACACTTACCAAAAATGAAACGAAAAAAAAATTAGAACAATGCCATGTTTTTGCTTTCTTTCAAGGCTGCAATTTCTCTTTTCTGTCAGCAGGTGTTGCGAGGGTTCGCTCACACTAGTTACCTTCATTCTGATGTAAATAATACAACCCCAATTCCAGTGAAGTTGGGAGAGTTGTGTAAAACATAAATAAAACTTTAAAAAAATGTATTAATATTATATATATGTATAATATTATGTATTAATGTATTAGTATTAATATGTGATAATATTTTTTTTGTTTTTAGCAAATATTCACTCATTTTGAATTTGTTCCAAAAAAGTTGGGACAGGGGCATGCTTACCAATGTGTTACATCATCTTTCCTTTTAACAACACTTAGTAAGCATTTGTGAACTGAAGACACTAATTATTGAAGCTTTGTAGGTTGAATCTTTTCCCATTCTTGCTTTATGTATAACTTCGGTTGCTCAACAGTCCGGGGTCTTTGTTGTCGTATTTTACACATCATAATGTGCCACACATTTTCAATAGGAGACAGGTCTGTACTGCAGGCAGGCCAGTCTAGTACACAAAGATTTACCCAGATTCTCTGAATCTTTTAATGATATTATAGACTGTGGAAGAAATCCATAAATTCCTTGCAATGAGAAACATGGATCCTAAACTGTTGGACTATTTGCTCTCGTTGTTGCTCATGTGGTGGTGAACCTGCCCCATCCTTGCTAGTGAAAGACTGAGCCTTTTGGGGATGCTCTCTTTATACCCAATCATGACACTCACCTGGTTCAAATTAACCTGTTCATCTGTGGAATGTTCTAAACAGGTGTTTTTTTCCCAGTATTTTGTTGACCCTGTTCCAACTTTTTTGGAACATGTTGCAGGTATCTATCCAACCATCCATCCATCCATTATCTTCCGCTCGTCTGGGGTTCGGGTTGTGGGGACAGCAAAATAAGCAGAGGCCCAGACCTCCCTCTCCCCAGCCACCTCCACCAGCTCTACTGGGGAATTCATGTTGCAGGCATCAAATTCAAAATGAGTGAATATTTGCAAAAAACAATCAAGTTGATTCGTTTGAACATTAAAAATCTTGTTTTTGTAGTGTATTCAATTGAATATGGGTTGAAAAGGAATTTCAAATCATGATATTCTGTTTATATTTATGTTTTACACAACATCCCAACTTCATTGGAATTAGGGTTGTATGTATGTTATGCACATATAATTTGTTGTTAAAGTAAACATATGTTGATTGACATTAAATAATACATACCTGTATTTGTGACTGAATATATTTCTAGACATATAAAGTTCAAGAGAAAGAAAATGGAATTCAAACAACAAAGTTCAGGTAAGCTCTATTTAACAGCCATACGATCTCTGTCTATTCGCTTTAAAGTTTGTTCAAAGTCTAAACAACTGTAACAAATTATAAAAGGACATAAAAATCTGTCTTTTACCTACAGAAGCTGCGTCATAAACAGGTGGCCAAATAAAAAATGGAGTGAAATGTAAAAGTTTGTACTCTGCTTAACACTACAAGCAAACCAGCTTGATGTACATATACTTAGAAGCTTTCTACTGTACTGCTCACAAAAATTTTAATAAACCCTATTTTTGTGAGCTGTGTAGTAGCACCGTGCATTTTTGATTTTCTTAAAGTTTTTAAGTAATTGTGGAATTTTAAAGTGAGTATGCCTGTTGTTTAAATTTGTGTTTCTACAAGTTGATCAATTCCCTCTTGGTTGTGTGCAGCCAGTGAGGTAAGTTTATACATGTTTATATTCCATCGTGTGCATTCATGTTTTTGATCCACAGTGTGTGCGATAGTTAATGTGTGCTTGTAAAAGGGTTGTGTATTTTCTAAAGGGAGGGGTAAACAGTATTTAGGTTTCAGATGCTGTGTTAGCGTTCCTCTCAAATTTTCACCGGTATCTCTGACTCATTTAAAATTTCACAAGAAAACTTCCCTTTATATTTACATTACAGTAGCATAAAAAGACTGTGGATATGGTATAGAACGTATTCGGGTATGTTCAAGATCGCATACCTGTTTGTATTGTAATAAAAATATTATAATTCTTAAGTTCTCGGCCATTAAAGTGAACAGACATTGATGGATGATAAATACTGCAAACCTGTATTTGTCACTAAAAACGTTTATAGAAAGAAATTACAAAACAGGGGAGTTGGAATATAATTGAATAAAAATATAAATGGTTAACCAAAAGCACTATACACACAATACATTTTGCCCCATAATTAATATTGTGTATTAATATTTATTAATCCCTCTTTTGACTTGGTGGGACATGCCTGATTTGGTGGCCTGAATTATTATTATTATTATTATTTTCATAATCAGCTTGGCAGATGTAAGATTGTGTAATAATAGTATAAAATATTTATTATATTATTATTATTATTATTATTATTAGTAGTAGTAGTAGTATCAGAAATGTATCTTTTGATCACAGCTGAACATGTAGCCCATTAAACAAGATTATCAAATCATAGGGGTTGCAGCCCCCTGACTTCCCCCACAAGGTGTCTACTCCCTCAGGCAGAGTCAACAGTGCCTGCATGATGCCTAAACAGACTGGACAGCACTGCGGGCATCTTTGACTGCTGTGTAATCTGAACACTACTCATTATTGTAAACTACAGTATTATTATAGAATAGCTTAAACTCATTACAGATGCCTTTTTCCTGTCTTGCTTTTTTATATTTCTGAGACAAACGCTGCCAAAAGATAAAACTAGCCATACTGTGATGTACAGTAAAGAAAATAACAATACCTGCAGGCTGAAGACCAGAGATGTGACGAGTTGTTAAATGCCAACACAAATCTTTTTCACGCATACAATATATGGATAAAAGTATATAGACAGGTAGGTCCTCTTCTTTTGGTCTGGCAAATTCAGCCTTAGCCTCCCAACATTCAAAAAAGTTAGCTGCAAACTTTAATGCAGAAAGTTGCCTGACTTGCACAGAACCCTGACCTTCATCATCACCTTTGAGTTTGAATACAATGTCAACTAGGAGACGGGGCTTATTGCACAACTTCAGTACGCAGATTGTACAGCCATGTCCCAAAATCTAGTGGAAGTCTTAATTCTATAGCGCATTTTACAATATCAAAGCAGCTTTACAATTTACCATTACATACAATTATCGAATTATCGATTAGTATGTATTATTTACAATATAGAGAGAATGCTAAACTATAGCATATAAGACAATTATATAAGATTTAATAAAATATGTTGATATGATAAAATAAAAGTCTTGTCAGAATGTTAAAGAATTTTTAAGCAGCAAAGGGGCCCAAAAATAACTCATGTTTTTGGGTGTAATTACAGAGTTTTCACAAACTTTTGACCATATAGGGTTCACGCACATTTACAATCAAAGAACTTTCCTCACTCACCCAGAATAGAAGGTTGAAGAAAACCATGGCGTATCGCAGGGCCCTCATGCAGCCCTCAGCCATCCTGCAGCGGCGCAGTTCTAGAAGAAAAATGAAGGAGAGGTCCAGATAAAACACCACGTACTTTCTGCCCTGAGCAGTGGCATAACCCGCTTTAGCAGTCTTTGTTCCTGGGGCGGTACGGAAGCTGAATCCGAATGGTGCACCGCGTCGTTCGCGCTCGCCACTGAAACAAAACGGGGGCGAGCCGGACTTACTGTCCAGAGATGGACTGCGTCTGTAAGGGGTCTCGTCTGTACTTGAACGGCGCATTTTGGCATTGCCGTCTGGCCCTGATGTCGGGGCCCCCAGGGGCCAAATGATCCCCACTTTGGCAGAGGTTCAGGAACCAATCCAGAGAGAAAATAATGTGCTGGTGGGATTCGCAAAAGATAATCCTTTGATGGAGTCTGGCTCTGTGACAACGTTTACATAATTGAGTAGAAAACTTCAGAAGAATTTCGAAACAGTTGCGCCGCTGTCCTTTTTAATTCAAATGAGGTTTCTACCAATACTATTACCTAAGCTGCTGCAGATTCACCTGAACTCTCACTTCAAATGCTATTCTATCTTCTTTTAATACCTATTCAAAATGCAATAGGTCCTTAATTTTATAAAGTTTCAAACTTGATACCTACAACCAAAGCCTCCAGCAGTCAGCACTCCCGTCTTGGCACAGAACTGCAATATTCAAGAAATCAGATCAGGAGGCCTGTTATCCAAGCAAAGACCAAGCTTCTACCCGACTCTATAATAAATTTTATTTAAAGGGTGCCAAAATTTCCATACAGTTTGTGATGATAATAAGAAGTGTACCTCTGCTTCTCCAACTGGTCATACCAGGTTTCTCATATATAACCTTATTTGAGGGTTAGTAGAAACACACTGGTGGGTTTTAAGCCATGCAAGTCCACTAACCAGTGCTTCAATAAACCATGTTGTTTTAAGCAGCTCAAGTTTCCAAAGCTCAGCTGCATAGTTTGTGCTTTGAGAGAAATCTATAGAAGATTGATTTCAAGATGTGTTTGAAAAGTCAAATCGAACCTTCAGAAAACTGCGAATCAAATGTTTTCATACACTACCTATACACACAATCACATACACATATACACATATACTACACTAGATTGTGTCACAAATCAAGCCAGAACCAGTTTGTCTGTTTGTCTCAACTTCAGAAATATCTGCTTAAATAACCCATTAATCCATATCACACTTTCTGCTCATCAGCTTTCCCAAGACCATGCCAGTTACTTTACTTGCACCCTATTAACGACCCTCTCTCATTCAATTCTGCACTCTCCTTGCACTCTCTTCTCTCATCAACCTGATTTCCCCCCGACCACTTTTTCTTCCTCCTAATGTCCCAACGTCCCAGTTGAAGAAACAAAAGCTCAGTTATTCACAAGATCATCCATCGTGCAATCTCTCTTCTGGCGCAATCCAGGGTGGAGGAGAAAAGGATGGAGAAAGCTGGGCTGTATTCCTCCCATGAAGCGAAGAGAGTGAGAAACGCTGCAGCACCGCTCGAGCAGGAGTCCACTCACACTGCCTGGAGCTCTCTCTCTTTCTCTCTCTCTCTCTCTCTCTCTCTCGCTCTCATACTCACTCCCTCTCTCCCTCACTCACTCACTCTCTTGCAGACACCCACTCATGGACTTGTTCCAGGAATACATTATCTCCATCTCTTCACGCCCCCTCCAACGGATTGCGAACCGTCCCCACATCCGTGCAGGCAGGGGTGTGTCACGTATTATTCGAAGCAAGCCAAACCCCCGACCAATCGCCACTCGTGTGTGCACTCCCCTATCCATCTCTAGCACGGCTACAAAGGGAGCAGGATAGCTTTTTTACACCAGTGATGCAGCAGAGATCTTCTGCACCACTTCTCTACACTCAGCCCTTCCTCATTACGTATCCTAACCAGGCAACATATCAAACCAGCAAATCAATGTACAAGTTTCAGGTGCTTGCTTGTATCTTGATTTAAAAAAGGCTGATATTTCCAGTGGGGTGTATGAAAAAAATCACATTAGGCATGTTTAATAACTGTGACAACCTGTTTAGAATACAAGTGTGGATTGCCTGTACTGATCACAACATGGTTTCATGACAGGGTAAAATATTTCACGTTTACAATCATACATTAGATGTTCAAATGTCTGTGGACACTCCTTAATGAATGCATTTAACTACTTTAAGTTGCACCTGTTTCTGGCAGATTTGTAATCCCTGTTTTGCCAATAGAATACTATTCTCTGGTGACATAAACATGAACCTATTGGCACCATGGCTAATGCTATCAAGAATACGTTGGGGAATTGGGAATGAGGTTGGATGGTGATCATCCAACATCCTTACCTCACTATCACTCAATATCCTGACTTCACTATCACTCTGATGAACCCCCACAGCAGTGCTCCAAAATGTAAAAGAAAGCCTTCCCCGGACAACATGGTTACTCCAACAAAAGCAAAACAAACTTTATTATAATTTGTTAGATTCCAGAAGAAATAATGAATAAGCAAGTGCCCAAATCCTTGTCCATATAGCAAAGAGGTACCATCTGTGAAACAGGACATTGACCAAAATGGAGGTGGACCAGACATTACTTTTAGTCACATAATAACTGTTACAACTAATAATTAGTTCAGAAGTGTGTACTGTTTAATTGAAATGAATTATACTGTAAAATATAACATTTCTTAAATTTAAAATGTAAAATGAAACAAAATCTTTCTTTTTTCTGTCAGCAGGGTTGGCTCATGCTGGTTTTCTGTCAATCAGACATTTGATGCAGCTTAAAAAGTTACATTACATATAATGCTTTCAAGTATATTTTAACTCTATTAGCGGCTCTAAATATATTTTTGCTCACCCTTCTCAGCTGTGTTACCTGTGGGCCGTATTTTTCTTGTACCTCCTGTTTTACTCTGCCGTCCCTCAACAAAATCAATACGGAGTAATATTTTTTGGAGCACAGTTTGTGTCAAGCTCTAAATTAAACACCAAATGTGCTATGCAGAAAGCACACCACACACACACACACACACACACACACACACACACGTACATATACATACAGTATATATATTAGTTCTCTCTTGTTTTGTTCTGTGTATTTGAGAATGTGCTTACTATGCTGTTACTGAAATTGTATTTAGATGTTATTTGTTTATTGTAAAAAATACAGATTTTTAATAAATCAGTTGAATGTGTTCAGTGTCCAAGTGTAACTTCTATTGGTGATGTGGTTACATTTTATCATATTTTATGCATATAATTCTGTGCTGAAAACCAGGTCAGGATATGTAGAAATGCTATATTTAAACCACTTCTCAAATTACACACCAAAAGGTTTTTCTACTGTGTAAAAAATGTGTTGTATTATATGTCTAATAGTCCTACACAATTCTGCCTAGCAATGTATGTGAAATTCCATCCATCCATGATCTTCCACTTCCACACAGGGTCGCGGGCCAGCCGGTGCTCACCCAGCAACTCTGGGTACAAGGGCAGGAACAACCCTAGACAGGGTGCCAATCCATTATAGGAAACACACATGTCTTTGGATGGTGGGAGGAAACCGGAGTCCCTGGAGTAAGGCAGGACATGCAGACTCTACACAGAAAGGACATAGGGCAGTCCACCCCCGGATTGAACCTGGGACCTTTTTGCTGTGAGGCAGCGATGCTACCCACCGATCCACCGTGCTGCTCGTATGTCAAAATATCATATTTATAATTGTTGCCTCTTTTTACTTTGTGTCTAGAAATTCTGAAAAGCATCTAATATGACCAGATTTGCCCAAACACTGGCATGGCAAAATACATGAATATACAGGTAATAACTACATTAGAATTTACCCTTATGATTTTTCGTACCCAGAGTAAACTCACACAGGTGCTGGAGGAACATGCACATTCAGATTATGATATTTCTTTTTATTTTGACAAACTAAAATTGTACTGTATATGCAGCGCATTTGAATATTTGCATATGAACTCAAAATGCAGTTCACTGTTCGCTTAGATACTGCCAATAATTTTGTTAAGGCAGTATTATAATAATAATAAGGAACAGTGGCTATATTGTGCATCACATTTCCTACTTCTGATACTCAGTGATGATAATCATGCTGCATAAAGTGACTGGAAATCGTCAAGACACTCTGGTGATAAACCACAGGCTTGTTGGAGTGTTTACAGAGATTGGGTGTTTGTATGGGATGCCGGCTCACTTAAAATTGCCTCTTGAAAATAAACTACTTGGAAGTTTTAAATGGATATGGAAAACTCTTATTAATTTTTAAAAATCATATTTTTCAACAGCCCCAGAGAGCTTTAAGAGAACTGTCAAAATATGCACTGTTCTAACCACAAAGGGCAAAAGATCATTATTTTTATAGTGCACAGAAATGCCTTTATGAAATGAAAACATGCTGCCTTTAGCTTTTACAATGTTACTGGCCTTCAGGGAAAATTGGCTCTCTAATGCAATGTCACAAGATAATGATGTGCTATAATGTACTGCATAAACCAATACCTATGATACCAATGCAAGAGCCTCTGCAGTGCAGTGCTTTGTTTTTCCTGCCTGCTCTAATATGAAACGTTTAACTGATCAACGTGATGTTAATGAGCCAATGTGTTGAATCAGGTGTGTCCGAACAAGCTAAAAATTGGCCGCTGAAGGCTTACTGAAGTCTGGAAAAAATTGTATGTATCCTTATCGTATCACAGTGCACGAGCAGAGCAGGTCTGCGTTAGGTCTTGCATTTTTTTATGTACTGCTACTCCTGAATGTATAATGCTGGCAGGTGCCAGATCTGCTTAGAATTGCAGTATTATATAGTACAACCCCAAATCAGAAAACGTTATCACAGTCTGGAAAATGCAAATTTTATATCATTGTGGATATGACGTACATAAGATATTGATGCCATTTCCTGCACATATCGCTGAGTTGTTAGTGTGTTAGTGTATCACTGCTGAGGGTGACCAACTGTCACATGCGATGGCTCTACAGATCACACCAGCAGTTTGGGCAGTGTGTCACTCCACAGCAAAGGGAGGATTAAAGTGCTCACTATGACGCCTCTGTACTCAATCCTGCATTCTTTATTTAGGGCTCCTTTACTGGTGGTCTGCTTGGGCCATCCAGAGCTTGTTCACTATGTGTGAATGCCCTCATGGAACCACTGCTCAATACTCCTCGTAGCCGCTAAGCCAGAACATCCTCCATGGTAGGACATTAATTGAAATGACCTTCCTTTCATTATGTCATTTAGCAGACATCGTTATCCAGAGCGACTTACAATTACAATCCAAGTAATTGTGGGTTAAGGGTCTTGCTCAGGGACCCAACTGTGGCAGAGGTGGGATTTGAACCCTGGACCTTCTGTTCCATAGTCCAGTACCTTAACCACTTGGCTACCACAGACTTGTAAGACTTATAAGATTGTATAAGTTGTAAGTCGCTCTGGATAAGGGCGTCTGCTAAATGCCGTAAATGTAAACGTAAATCTTTGGGACTGATGACTTAGTGGTTAAATGTACTGGACTCAAACCTCCCACCTCTGCCACAGTTGGGTCCCTGAGCAAGACCCTTAATTTACAATTGCTTGGATTATAAGACTGTATTCATTGTAAGTCACTTTACATAAGGGCGTCTGCTAAGCGACATAAACATTTTAAGATAAGACAGACTTTTACTATCCCACAAGGGGAAATTTGTGTTGTTATGGAAACGAGATAGATCAAATCAAATGAATAGTCATTCAATGTCTGTAGAAAAACGCTGTGACGCAATGGAAGTACTGAACAGCTCAGTGACATTTAAAGTGGCACTATCACAGCATGCCATGTCGCTCTAGCTGAATTTACAGGTGTATTGAAGCGTAACATCATACAGGTCTACCAGCCGTGGCACAAATCCCAGTCTAGATGAAATTCGCATCAGAATTGTGGCCTAAATGCAAACCTGATGAACAGGTACCGCTGGTGTGTTAAAAATCAGTTTGCCTCCAGGCAAGAATTGCTTCTAAAAGCCAACGCAGGTCATTCTGAGCAGAGTGGCACGTAAAAGGCTTTTGCTTACCTCTGCTCACAAAGTTGCCCACTGACATTGGGTGAACTGACCCAAAAATGGACTGTTCATGACTGGAAATTGTTATCTGGTCAGATGAATCTCGTTTTTGCCTATAAGTGAGTGTGCGTCATGTCACGTCATGTTCATCAAAGATCTGAGGAAGCCTTCAATGAGGATTGTGTGTGAGGTGTGGTTCAAGCTGGACAAGGTTCTAGAGGTGTTTTAATCATGTGCTAATGGATCTTTTGGTTGATGTGACAGTAGATTTGAATGCCTACATTGCTCAATGTCTTACTGACGAACATAACATTCCTAACCCTGTTTTCCAAGTTGGCAATTCCTGCATTTGCAGGGCTGCAAAAGCTGACCGACTGGAACGATGGACAGACAGGAGCAGCCACATACTGAGCCGCAAAATCCCCAGATGTGAATCCTCTTGAAAAACATGTGGAAGCACCTAGAATAATGAGTAACACATTGAAGAGTGCTTGAACATTGATGGTACCTACAGCCAGAAAATTGACCAGTCTATCACCAAATTACTTGGCAGCTGTTATCGTGGAGATATTACGTCCTATTAGCTACGCTGTTAGGTCATTTTCCGTCCGGTGAACTTCTGAAAGCAACATCAATGCCATAAAGTGGTAGCTAAGACACAAGTCTTACTGAACTGTGGTGGTATAAAACAAACTGCAATTGGACTCTGGAGCAGTGAAAACCCTTAATGCTTTTAAGTGATTCATTATGTTTTGCTAGCAGTTTTAAGTACTAATTTGGGGTTGGATGCCATTACAGCGTACCTGCTTCAATGTGTGTTCAGTGTCAGATTTAGGTTTAGTGGAGCATGTATAATGGCCTAGAGCTTTTTCATTGTTTGGGAGAGACACTTAGTTGCACTGAAAAAATCACTTATAAGTGTGTATTAGAACACCGTGGCATTATTTGGAGAAAAGTCCATGTCCATGAGTTGGATTTGAATTGATTCGTTCTGGCCACTCTGACCCAGCTGTTCCATTTTCTGAATACTTGCTATAAGGAGTGAAATATTTGAATCCCATAACCTGCTGATTAAACCACTGACCTCTATATGCAATGGTATTGTGAATGGCTTCTTACCTCTACCAGCATTACGGTGGCTCGATGGGTAGCACCACTGCCTCACAGTAAGAAGGTTCAATCCCAGGGTGGAGAGACCTGGGTCCTTTCTGTGTGGAGTCTGCATGTCATCCCCGTGTCTGTGTGGGTTTACTCCGGGTACTCCGGTTTCCTCCCACAGTCCAAAGACATGCGTGTTAGGTTAATT